>PVKC010034905.1:0-13606 GCA_004027635.1 Crocidura indochinensis
TCCTATCAGTTCCTCTTCTCCCCTCTCCTATCTTCCTTCTCTCCTATCCTCTCTCCTTTTCTCTCCTCACTCCTTCTTTCTCCTCTCTCCTATTGTCTTCTCACCTCTCCTTTTCTCTTTACTTTTGATAAACGTGGCTATAAGTGAAATATTTGTATCTATAAATACCAAGTGAGATTATCAGAGATGCTAAGTGTTGCTTGCATTGTTTCCTATGCTGCATCTTTCAGTTTGCAGATACTATTTTTCTGCCACTCTGCAGGATTCAAAATACCTACCTGGATGATGATGAAAATATTTACCTCAATTGTAATCTTATGTGTGAAAATGAATTATCAGTCTATTTTCTTCCTGAAAAACTGATAACTAGTAAGATTAGCAAAGTTTGCAGTGCTGCTTAAATTCTTCTATCTGAGATGAGTAATCTAGAGTTCAACCCTAGTTGGCTTTATTTGTTGATATTCCTTTAACATTTTATATGTTCTGTTTTGGTTAATGACAGACCTATACTAACATATTATATTTTTCTCTCTGACCTGGACAGATAGGATCTCAAGCAGGATTGTTGCCTTGTAGATGCCCAGCCCAGGTTTAAGCTCCTCTGTGGATTCAAGAGGAAGTCCAGAGTTCTGCCAGATGTGGCTCCAAACCTCCCCTAAAATAATTAATTGTATGTTTATTCTGTATTTGTTATTTACTTGCAATTCTTCGTGAAAACATTTATTTGAGACATTGTGTTTTACAATAATTTTAATGAGAAAAACTCAAGGATTACGTTCCTACACCACACCGAACACCAGTGTTTCTAATTTCCTTCACTATTATTTCAGTTTTACTCTTTATCCCATTGTGACAAGTTCAGTTTTGTAGATCAGCTTTCAGGTTCTGTTACCTTTGGCCATTTGTCATTCTCATACTATGTTTCTTTGTAGCCCTCATAACTGTACATGACCTTCTGCTGGGCTCAACTTGTATTATAATACATACATACATACATATATATATATATATATATATATATAAAGAATAACTTCAAAATTGAATAGCACTTGGGTTTATAATTTTAAAGTTTTTATAGCTATCACATAACTAAGAAAATGATAGATGCTTAGGTTACATAAATCATCCTAAAACTATTGTATTAAGAGACCATCTCCTCAAATTACATGTTTTTTATATTGTTTACTTTTTTGTTTCACTGAACCAATATATTTTAAGTACGTCCTTAAAATGTACACAGTGGGGGGCCGGGCGGTGGCGCTGAAGGTAAGGTGCCTGCCTTACCGCGCTACGGACCACGGTTCAATCCCCCGTGCCCCATATGGTCGCCCAGGCCAGCCAGGGGCGACTTCTGAGCGCATAGCCAGGAGTAACCCCTGAGCGTCACTGGGTGTGACCCAAAAAAAAAAAACAAAAAAAAAATGTACACAGTGAAAAGTACATTCCAACATAAAAATAGTCTAGTTCAAGGGAGTAATTTAGAGAATGGCGTATGATTAAATTAAAGAATACAATTTAAGGCAATGCAAAGCATTCATAAGGGAAATAGAGCAACCCATTTAAAAAGTATACTTTATAAACCAACCTTTTAGAATCATACAATATTCTGTTTTTGTATGTGTTTTCAATGAATCTTTATTTTTCTAAAATATTTTGTGCTGCAACATGTAAAAATATTTGTATTATAAAAATAATTAAATGATGTTACTAAAATGACTTATTATCTTATTGATCATAATTTTCTTCATGTTCAACAACACAACACCGTCATTCATCTACTTCACTTATGCCATTTTACACACATTTTTATCTTAAAAATGAATTATATTTTTAGAGTATGTCTGATTAGAAAAGCTGTTTTTTGATATTTTTCTGCTTAGATTAGTGATGTATTATAAGAATCAAGCTCACTGTGGCAATTTAGCATAAATAAATCAGTGTATCAAGAAAACATTAGATCAAATTAATCAATCCTGAAACAAAAGAACTGTAACTTGAAATTATTTTGACTGACATTTTGAGTAGCTTATTTATGTTAGGTAAAATATGCAGTAAACAATGTCTACTCATATAAGGAAAGATTAATTCCAATGTTTAGAATATAATTATTTGTATATAATATAACCATTTTTTCTTTTTTTAGGGAAACATTAATCATTGCAGAGAGGGTTGTGTTAAAGTTTTATCAATGACTAGATAATGCTTAAAATATGTGTTTATTTTGTCAGCTACCTGCAAAAAATATGAACGCAAATCTCTCTTTAATTCCATGCACAAAGTTCAAATCAAAATGGATTAAAGACCTTGATATCAGACTAAAAATAACCACACGGTACTTAGAAGAAAAATGAAGAATACTGCATAGCACTGGAGCAAAAGGCATCTACAAAGAATAAAACACAAATGACCAAGCAAGTAGGAGCAAAGATAAACGAAAGGGACTACATTAAACTGAGAGCATTCTGCACCTCCAAATAAGCATTGTCTAGAATATATACTACCCATAGAATGGGGAAACTATTCATAGAATATCCATCAGATACAGCGTTATAAAAAGATATAATAGAACGTAGTAAGAAAAAACATCTCACCCTATCCAAAAATAGGGAGAAGAAATGAAAAGAAATTTTCTCAAATGAGAAATACAGATGACAAAAAGACTTGAACCATCTTGTTCCGTCTCACAAGTGGTGGGGGAAATAACGGAGGGTACCAAGACCAAACAGTCGTATGAACATTAAGTAGAAATAAAAAAACAATCAGACTTAAACACCAAATCTAAAGCCAACGACAACAGAAGACAACAGAATCTATACCCAATCTACAACATACTAGACACAGAGAGGATCACTTACACTAGTAGCCCAGTGGGGGGTGGTGGTAAAAGAGGGAGATATGGGATGCATGCTGAGAACAGGGGTGGAGGGAGGACAACATTGGTGGTGGGAACGCCCCTAATTCAATATCAGTATGTACCTAAAATATTACTGTAAAAGATTTGTAATTCACTTTAATTAAAATAAAAAGTAAAACTTTGAAATACCAAAAAATAGTTCCACATCAACGATCATTAGGGAGATGTAAATGAAAACAATGAGATCTCAAACCACAAAGACTGGCACACAACACAAAGAACAAGAACAACCTGTACTGGTGTGGTAGAGGGCAGAATGGGGGGCCGGGTGGTGGCGCTGGAGGTTAGGTGCCTGCCTTTCCTGCGTTAGCCTAGGATGGACCACGGTTCGATCCCCCGGTTCTCATATGGTCCCCCAGGCCAGGAGCGACTTCTGAACACATAGGCAGGAGTAACCCCTGAGCACTGTGCCTCCCCCCCAAAAAAAAGAAGGTAGAATGGAGACTTTCATTCACTGCTGGTGGAAATGTAAACTATTTTATCCCTTATGGAAAACAGTATGGATATTCCTCAGAAAACTAGAAATTGAGCTTCCATACGACTCAGCAACATTCTTTTGGGATATGCCCTAGAAATCCAAAAACACCAGGTTAGTTTCTGCATTCCTTCTACTTTCCTGTTTGTTGCACGCTATTTACAATAGCCAGAATTCAGAAATAACCCAAGTGCCAGAAAACAGATGAGTGGCTAAAGTAACGGTGGAATCTACACAATGAAATGCTATGCAGCTGATATGAAAAATGAAGTCATGAAATGTGCTTATCATGAATGATTATAAAGCTTATTATGCTGAGTGAAATGAGTTAGGTGGAGAGGGATAGACATAGAATAATCTTATTCATTTTTGTGGGATCTAAGGAAATAAAAGTTTGTCAATAATATTCTGAATCAATAAACGAGGGCCAGATGGACCATTCCATGGTAGAAATATTGCCACAAATAGTGAAGCAGTGCAGTTAGGATAGGGAAGAAATCATTATGACAATGATAACTAGAGGTGATCACTCTGGAAAAAATGGAGTGCTAAATGTTGATAAAGAGACGTGCATGATAATATTCCTTTATTGGCAATAGTGCAAATCACAGTTCCAAAAGGCAAAAACGGGAGAAGAGTGGAGAGAAGTCAAATGTCTGTCAAAAAGCAGTCAGGGGTAGTGTAGGAGAGGGTGGGAGGGACACTGGGGATATCTGTGGTGGGAAACTTGCACTGGTAAAGGGTGGTGTACATTGTATGACTGAAACTCATTCATGAACAATTTTGTGACCACAGTACTTAAATTAATAAAATGTGTGGGTTTTTGTTTTCCAGAGTTGTGCTCCTAAATTTTCTATCTTGATTATGCCATATTTGTATCTTCTTAATAAGTATTTACGGGGGCAAATTAGATTTTTTAAAAAAGCAAGTCATAGTAAAAAAGCCATAGTATATAAAAAGTAACATGGAGGTATCTCATTATATAACTTGGGACCACATAATCAAGCTATGTTGATTAAAATGTTAATTAGAATAAAGATAGATTCTCTGATCACTGGATCAAAACTAAACACCCAATGAGAAAACCTTATATATAAGAACAATTAATTTTTTATAAAAGAAATAAGAACATAAAATGTAAATAATAAAGACTTTTTTGACAAATGGTACTGGTAAACTGTATCACTACATGTAAGAAATTAAAATGATTTGTATCAACACCTTACAAAAAGGTCAGTTCAAGTGAATCAAAGATGCAGAGATCTATTCATAATGCTTAAAGCATACTGAGGAAAATTTAGGCAAAGTGTACCAAGATGTACCTTAAAGGTGTCTTCAATGGTCTGATAACATGGAAAAGGCAATCATATAAAAATATATAAAGGGCATTACAACACATTAAAGACTTCATATGGCAAAATAAACATGGGTTAAGACAGAAAGCTAATGAATGGAAAATGTTCATATGAAACACTTAAGATATGCGCTTAGTATTCAGGACATGAAAAGTATCCACAAATATTAAAAAAAATAAAAAAATGGTGAGAGAAAATGAACAATTTTCAAAAGAGCAAAATGAAATCACCAAAGGAATATAAAAAATGCTCAGCATCACTTATAATTTATTAGGTAAATTCACATCAGGACAACAATGGAATATATACTCATTTCAGTAAAAATAGAACATATCACAAAAAAGTAGGAACAATCTGTGTGGTGATGTGTTGTAAATAAAATTTTCATCCAGTACTCGTGGGGATGTTTTCTGCTTTAACCTCTGTGCAAAATGGTATGGAGAGTTCTAATAAACTTAGAATGTAGCTGACATATAACCCAGTAATTCTATTTTTGAATATCTGTCCCTAGCCTAAATTAACTCATTAAAATTACATCAGTACAATAGCTAATATATAGAATCAACCTAGATTTCCAACCAAAAGTGAATGGATTATGAAGATCTGGTACATATACACAAAGAAATAATATGCAGCTGTGAGGAATGATGGAATTATAAAATTTGCTGATTATAACTGAAATATATCATGTTGAGTTAAGTCAGCCAGAAGTATACAAAACACAGAATAATCTCACTTATTTGTGTTTTATGAAATAATTTGAACTGGAAAATGCAAGGTAGTAAGGTAGCAAAGGTGGAGGGAATACCTTCAACACACTTTAAAATTTTAAAAATTATAAAATTGTATTTACACATATATTATAGCTTGATATTTTCTTGACATCTCAAAATAATTTTTCTGACCTATATAAGAATGAATGTGATTTGAGGCTGGATAGATAGTAAAGAGGTAGGGAGTTTGCCTTGCATGCAGAAGGACAGTGGTTCGAATTCCAGCATATCTTATGGTCCCCTGAGCCTGCCAGGAGCTATTTCTGAGCATAGAACCAGGAGTAACCCCTGAATGCTGCCGTATTTAACCCAAAAACCAGTAATAATAATAATAATAATAATAATAATAATTAATAATAATAACGAATTTGATTTAGGATGATTTTTGATTTGTCTAATATAGGCATATGCTATCTGAATTATGTTCTCCCCAAACTGATAATAACTATGTAGTTCATGGTAAATCTCAGTATTTATTTCTCATAATACTTTCTCTTAATTTTACTTTGGTAAGCTCTAACTTCTGTTTAATAATATTTTCAAGTGCTAAATGGATTTCAGGCTCCTGATACACTAATATAGATCACAAAGGAACTTCCAACATTTTAGATATAGAATGTGAGATTTAACACAAGAAGCACAAAATAATCCTTTTTTTTATTTCGCTTATTACTACTTCATAATTCTCTTATCTAGTTTTAGTCGACCTTATCTTAGTGTAGATATTTAAGTAGTTGTTAACTTTTTTATTCATATATTTACTTTTTCTGTCTTCTTTTCTCTTTTTCCTTTTTGCGCTCTATAATGTTTTTTATCTCAAGACCATGGCAACTATGTGGTGCATATCTATATTGCTGCAGTGCTCACTGGATATCTTATTCGATACATCTATGTGAAATGTTCTGGTGATTCACCTTTTTTCCTTTTTGTTTCTCAAACCGAGGATGAGAGCCTCTAGAGAGACTCTGCCCATTATTGGTGTAGTTAATTTCCCCACCCCATCCTATTACCTTACTCTTCCCCAAATAAAACCACATAACTCGAACTATCTAGTCCTGCTCCCCAATTAGAGGAAGAAATAATGGAGGCACTAAGACCAAACAGCTATAAGATCAATAAGTAATAAACTAGACACAGAGGTGATCACTGATTTCTAGAAGCCCCTGGGGAGAGGGTGGAGGATAGGGGAGGCAGAGGGGAAATGGAGGTGGAGGGAGGACAACTCGGTGATGGGAATTCCCCTGATTCAATGTTTACATGTACCTGGAACATTACTGTGAATGATATGTTAACCACTATGATTAAAATAAAAAAAAGAGTTGCAGAGAAGTGAAACAGAACAGAGAATTTTTAATAACAATATTTTGTTGAAAGCAATTTACATACAATGTTTCATGTATAAAGTTCATAGATGTAAATCCCTAAGGGAAATAAGGAATCCATTTTATACTTTAAAATAATGTATGATAAATTATCATATAATAAAATATTGTCTCTAAAAATAAAATAAAACAAATTGTAAGCGTTTATGCAACTAGGAACTAAAAGCACACATATAGGACTGAAAAAATTCTTGAACTTGCACTGAATCATATACACCATACTTGATTGTATCATCCAGATCTCTAGAGATCCTGATGCACATTTCCCAAAAGAAGAGAAAGAGAAAGAGACAGACTAATGGATGTCATTGATAGCAATTTTATTAGGGCTGGTTCTGCCTTTTTCATCAGCCTTCAAAAATTCCTGTGGTTGGAAAAGTAGATATTGGACAAAACTTTGTTTTCTTTGTGATCTTTTTCTTTGCGTTCTTACTTCTTACTCTGATTCTTTAAGGGTATTATAATTCATTTTCAAGGGCATATTATAGAAAGACTACAATAAAAGTTCTAGAAAAATAGATTCATGTAAGTTGTCAAACTACAAAATTTATATGCATTAGTCAATAATTCACAGATTCCCTAAGTTCAAATAATGAAAGAAACATGAATTTTATTTAAAAACAAGCAATCCCATTCACAATAGTGCCTCAGAATATAAGGTACTTCAAATCAGCTTACTGAAAAAGTAAGTTATTTATGCAAAGAAAATTACAAAAAAAACTACTTCATAAATAAAAGAAGACATAAAGAAATAGAAAGACATACCCTGCAAAAGAATTGATGGGGTCAAAATATTCAAAATATCAATACAAACTAAATCATTGTATTTTTTCAATGCAGTTCCTGTCTGAATACTCAAAATATTTCTCAAAGAAATAGGTCAAACACTCCTGAAATTCGTATGTAACAATAAACTCAAAATAGCTAAAGCAATCCTTGGGTAACAAGATGGAAGTCTTTCCTAAATCCAAAATGTAGAATATAGTAATAATAATTATAAAAGCATACACTAGAATAAAGACAGATAACCAGATCAATTGAATTGACTAGCCTTAGATAGACCCTACAATATCTGATCAGTAAATCTTTGATAAAGTTGAAAAGACTATGAAGTAGAAGGAAAGTCCCTTCAACAAGAACTCAGACCTCATTCTAACACTAAGCAAAATGTCAAATCAAAGTAGATTAAAGACCGTGATATTAGAACTGAGTTCATAAGGTTAAAACTAAATATCCAAATCATGGAATCAACAATCATAAAATCATGAGACCCAAACTTTAACAACCAAACTTAGAACAGTTCCTGTTATGATAGGAAGCTAGGTAGAGGGAGGAGTATGTAAAAATTGGCGAAGGGGGGGCCTGGGAGATAGCATGGAGGTAATGCATTTGCCTTTCATGCAAAAGGTCATCGGTTCGAATCCTGGTGCCCCATATGGTCCCCCGTGCTTGCCAGGAGCAATTTCTGAGCATGGAGCCAGGAGTAACCCCTGAGCACTGCCGGGTGTGACCCAAAAACCAAAAAAAAAAAAAAAAAAAAAAAAGAAAATTGGCGAAGGGAAGTTGACACTGGTGGTAAGATTGGTGCTGAAACTTTGTATGTCTAAAACTGAACTACAGATAAGTTTGTAGATGAGTCATAATGCTTTAAAAATAAGCGCTGGAGATAAGGTGCCTGCACTAACCTAGGATGGACCACGGTTCGATCCCCCGGTTCCCCATATGGTCCCCCGTGCCTGCCAGGAGCGACTTCTGAGCGAATAGCCAGGAGTAACCCCTGAGCGTCACCGGGTGTGGCCCAAAAACCAAAAAAAAAAAATTATTAAATATGTTCAGATTGTTTTCCAGAAGACTGAACTAGTCATCTTTATCAAAAAGCCCTTTACTCCCACATCTACAGCACGCTAATTGTTCTTCTTTCTGTCTTTCTGTTTCTTTCTTTCTTTCTTCTTTCTTTCTTTCTTTCTTTCTTTCTTTCTTTCTTTCTTTCTTTCTTTCTTTCCTTCTTTCCTTCTTTCTTTCTTGCTTTCTTGCTTTCTTGCTTTCTTTTTTCTTTATTTTTCTTTTTCTTTCTTTTTTCTTTCTTTTTCTTTCCTTCTTTCTTTTTTCATTCATTCATTCATTCTTTCTTTTCTTTCTTCTCTTTCTTTCTTTCTTTCTTTTATTCCTTTCTTCTCTTTTCTCTTTCTCTTTCTTCCTTCCTCCCTTTCTTTCTCTCTCTTCCTTCCTTCCTTCCCTCCTTTCTTGCTTTCTTGCTTTCTTTTTTTCTTTCTTTCTTTATTTTTCTTTCCTTCTTTCTTTTTTCTTTCTTTCTTTCTCTTTCCTTCTTTCTTTTTTCTTTCTATCTCTCTTTCTTTTTCTTTCTTTCTTTCTTTCTTTCTCTTTATTTCTTTATTTTCTTCCTTTCTTTCTTCTCTTTTCACTTTCTTTTTCTTTCTTTCTTCCTTCCTCCCTTTCTTTCTCTTATTTCCCTCCTTTCTTTCTTTCTTCTTTCTTTTCTCTTTCTTTCTTCCTTCCTTCCTTCCTTCTTCCTTTCTTTCTCCCTTCCTTCCTTCCTTTCTCTTCTTTCTTTCCTTTCTTTCTTTCTTTCTTTCTTTCTTTCTTTCTTTCTTTCTTTCTTTCTTTCTTTCTTTCTTTCTTTCTTTCTTTCTTTCTTTCTTTCTTTCTTTCTTTGATGTGTTCTAGTCTCTATGGTGTAAGATAATATCTTACTGTAGTTTTGATTTGCATTCCCCTGAAAATTTGTTATAATTAGTAATGCAGAGCAATTTTATGTGTCTTTTGGCCTTTTGTGTTTTTTTTATTTGTTTTGTTTTGGTGTTTGGGTCATACCAATGATGCTCAGAGGTTACTCCTTGCTATGCTCTCAGAAAACGCTCCTGACTTGGGGGTCCATATGGGATGCTGGGAGATCGAACCTCGGTTATGTTACATATGTAAACATTTCTAATCTTATCATGATTTGGAATTTTTATGTATAAACATTTGTGGACCTACCCTGATCAGTGATTGGACCCTACTCTAAGGTGTGACCTGGCATTCTGCCCCTACCCTAGGGTGGTACCTGATTCTAGTGTATAAAACAGAGGTCTGTGGAAGGCTTAGTGCTTTTGGTTGGAACTGATGCTGAGTCATTGGACCTCAGTTCTTTCCACCGAATAAAGCTGATATTTCCACAAGTCTGACTCTCTGTGAGCTGTTTACCCGCCAATTCACTTCAGAATCGCTGGTTACTGGGTGGTAGACGTGTTCTCCGAGCTGGAGGGGAGAGAACTCGTCCTCCCTACCTCAATTAGCGAAACTATCCTGGGAACTGATTTCTTCATAATGGCGCCCGAACAAGCTGGAACTGGACCCTCACTAACCGTAAGTGAAATACTTTATTGGAAATTTCCACAGTTGACCATAAAATGGTTTCTGTGGTTAGTCTTATGGATTCTGCCACCCTTTTGCTTACGCATTGGTTCTCTATTATGCAATTATGTTATTCCATTATGTTTTAAACTAATTGGTTTTGATCTAAGAAAAGGAATATTGAATTGTCCCCAGCTGTCATATTTGGTATAATTTCTGTGTTGGCTCAAGTTGTTACTATGAGCATAGTTATTGGCTTGTATTTAGAAAATAGAAAGTGTCGAAATAGTGAGGCTAAAGCCATCCCCACCAATAGTAATATAGGAATTTTTGTTGGAAGAAAAAGAGTTAGGAAATCTAGTGGATTGCAAGAAGGTGATGACTCAGATAATGACCAACCTCCGGTGCTAACTCCAGAAATGAGGCCTCGTTCTATTCACAAAATTGAATTGCACGACAGTGCAGGTTCAGATGATGAAACACATGCACGGCCTCGGAGCTTTACTCAAAGTATTTTTGCTAATTGGGCCTCATCCCCTTTACATGGGGTAAATATGTATAATTATATGGAAGAATTAGATCGGTTCAAAAAAGCATGTAAAGAGTATGGGCCAAAGCGACATACAGTGTGGAGATACTAAGATTTTGGAGTCATAATTCATCTTGGACTTTACATGATTTTAAGAAAATCACTGAAATATGCCTGTCACCTAAACAGAGAACTGAATGGGAAATGTATTATTCGGAAGGAGTAACATCCAAATTATATAGCCCAGATGGTACGAAAAAACACGTGGCTGGTGTTACTCTATCATATGAATTACTGATGGCAGAAAATCAATTTGCAAATATTCAGGTGCAAGCAGCTTTACTAAAGAAATTTTAGATTTAATTTGGGAGATTGCATTAGCAGCATGGTTAAAAATTGATTCTAACAACGTTAGTAGCGAAACTTTTTAAAAATTACTCAAGGCCCTTATGAGTCATATGCAGAGTTTGTAGGTAAGATTAAAGATGCTGTGAAGTTACATTTCGAATATGAGGAAATGAAAAACTACCTAGTAAAATCTTTGGCTTATCATAATGCAAATCTGGCCTGTAGATTAATATTGAATACGTTAAGTGAAAAGGTAGATTTGAATGATTATCTTTATGCCTGTCGGAATGTCTATGAGGAACCTCAATCCCCATCTTACTTAGATTCAGTACAAACCTTCCCAGTTGCTAAGGGAATGAGGCCTTACTCCCCTAGGGGACAGGGCACTTTTCGTAAACCAGGTCTTTGCCCAAAATGCAAAAAAGGTCGCCACTGGGCGAAAGATTGAAGATCCGGAAACCTCCTTAATAACAACCTAAATAGAGGTTTCAATACAATTCCCAGGAGACAAATCACCTGCTACTATTGTGGAAAGCAAGGGCATATCAAAAGAAATTGTCATTATTTTCTAAATTCAGTTTCTCAAGGGCAAAATTACCAGATGCAGGGAAACGCCCACAGGGCCTTTCTCCAGGCCCTACAAAATCAGGGGCAAAGCTCACAGACAATAATCCTTCCGAGCCCAGCCCAAGAAAATTCATCAACATAAGAGATTTAATCCACTCAACAAGAGGGAGTGCCGGATTAGATATAGTATGCCCAGAGGACACTACAATTTACCCTGGGGCATGCCCTTACATGTTAGAAACCGGCATTCTGGGCCCGCCACCACCAGATACTATGGGTTTGATTCTGGGCAGACGTTCCCTCAACATAAAGGGTATATCAGTAACCCCTGGTGTCATTGACTCAGATTCTATGGGAGAAATCATTGTAGTTATTACTGTACCAGTCACATGGACCTTTAAAAAAGGAGAAGCGATTGCCCAAATAGTAATAGTGCCTTATGTCAAATTTAGGACTTCAGATAAGACTAGAATTGGAGATTTTGGAAGCACAGATCCGGGTGCTGCTCAAAACCCAGTTGTGACTCTGGTTACTAAATTTAAAGATGAACACCCTATGATCAAACTTCACTTGGGAGGGAAAACCTTTGATGGCATGATAGACACGGGGGCTCAGATTACAGTAATTTCTGATAAAGAATGGCCAAAAAATTGGCCTCTTCAGAAAATCCCATACTCATTAGAAGGAATAGGAGGCCTGAGCTCCTGTCTATTGAGTACGAGGACTATGATATTTTACGGCCCAGAAAATCAAAAAGCTATAATTAGACCTCATGTGGGCCCATTTTCCCCATCCCTTTGGGGCCGTGACCTTCACAAACAGTGAAAAGCAGAATTCCACATTCCATTAGCTCCAGAAGAGCCCAAATCATCTTTTGATTTACAAACTCAAAATTTTTAGTAGGGGCCACTACCATAAAGGCACCAGCACCAATAAAAATAAAATGGAAATCTGATGAACCAATTTGGACAGGTCAGTGGCCCCTTAATACTGATAAATTAAAGGTGCTGACAGAATTAGTGGAGGAACAGTTAAGTTTAGGACATATTGAACCATCTTTTTCTCAGTGGAATTCACCTATATTCACTATAAAAAAAAATCCGGTAAATGGAGACTTTTGATGGATCTTAGAGCTGTAAATTTATCCATGATACCTATGGGAAAATTGCAGACTGGTTTAACATTGCCTGTAGTTATTCCAAAGGAATGGCCAATAATTATAATTGATCTAAAAGACTGCTTCTACCATATTCCTATCCACCCAGATGATAAAAAACGTTTTTGAATTCTCAGTTCCTTCTCTTAATAACACCCATCCCTGTAGACGTTTCCGATGGACTGTTCTCCCCCAAGGCATGTTAAATTCACCAACTATGTGCCAGTTTTTTGTAGATAAGGTTCTGAGCCCTGCTCGTGAAAAATTTCCCCAAGCTATGATATTTCATTATACAGACGATATCTTGCTCATTATGAACAATGAAACAGATTTACAGGAATTATACTCTTATATTCTTGATTGTTTACAAACATCAGGACTGAAAATAGCCTTAGAAAAAGTGCAGACAATACCAACATATCAATATTTAGGCTTTATTTTGGATCGGACATCAATACGTCCACAAAAAATTTCTGTCAAAAAGAAAACCTCAAAACGCTTAATGACTTTCAGAAACTTTTAGGTGATATAAATTGGCTCTGCCCTGCACTAGGAATCCCGAATGCAGAGTTGTCTAATCTGTTTAAAACTTTGGAAGGTGATCCTGCTTTAGATAGTCCTAGAAAATTAACAACAGCAGCCAAAAATGAATTAGACAATTTCTTGAGCCGATTACAAAAATAGTTTCGCTTAAGATTCAACCCAGGAGAAAAGGTACTTTTGTTAATCTTCCCTACTATAGAAACCCCCACA
>PVKC010034906.1:0-13656 GCA_004027635.1 Crocidura indochinensis
ACACACACACACACACACACACACACACACACACACATACACAACACACCCCTTCTACAAATAAGGAAGCAGACCCCTCTTCCCTGAAACATACTAATCCCAGTAAACTATTTTTTGCTGACAATGGCCCACCCTCCAACCTCTTCCTGAAGCCTGTTTTGCCAATTGTACCAACATTATTTACACTGACCTGCACTTGAGTTTGAGGGAAGCAACTGCAGTGCCAAGATGCCCTGACGAATCATACTGACCAGCCCAACGTCAGCTGTCACCATGGAGACTCCCACCTTCCGACCTGGAGGCTCCCCAGTGTCTGGAGACTGGTCTTCTGCCTAACCCAAGGACAGAAAGAGAAATGGAATACATAGAACTGTGGCCCCAATTACGGCCAAGCCAGAAAATAAAGAACAGCATTGCCCAGGCCACACAAGTCAAATCCTCTGAGAAGCCCCAAGTCTCTGCTCTGCAGCTGGGATCTAGGCTAGATCTAGGTCTAGTGTGTAAGGAGCTAAGCAGCAGCTCAAGCACCAGCAGCCCCACCATTTTTCTATATATTTCCATTCCTAGCATGAAATGTTAATATGTCAATCAACTTAAGCCTTCAAACAGATAGGACTGACATTCCCCTGGCTACTTCCAGGCTATCCTAAGGAACCAGTGCATTCCATTGTGCTCAAGCAGCTCTGTTCCTCATTGTACAAAATGTAAAAATAGAGATCAAAGCCACCCATGATCATCTTCTAAGGTCCACTGCGAGGGGACTAAGGAAGAGAACCGGGCTGAAAAACATAAGCACTAGTAAAGGGCCTTATATTTTCTCCCACAGAGCCTGAGTCATGGAGATTATTTCTGAGCTCTGTGACAGTGTGAGCCTGCTGCATACACTCACTGTGTCCCTGGCTCTTGGTGTATGTGTTCAGCGAGTCCTGCTTTTCTTCCCGAGTGGTCGCATCCCTTCTCCTTTGACATACCTGGCTCTGGGGATCATACTGCTGCTGCAACATGGAGGCCACCTTATCCTCAAAGAGGCACAGCTGCTCATTGACCTGCTGCAGGAATACCTCCCGCTGGGAAGGGTCTAAGAGACAGCCTTGTACCAGCACCTGAAAAGCACAAGGGCAAGAAAGAGATATAAAGGGGGCAGGGGGAACACTGGTAGGACCTCTATTTTATTCTTCACAGCTCCCTTGTGATTCTGGCTTTCACAACTAGGTCCATGGTAGATGACTTGGAATTTCACAACCAGTTCTTCCCTCACTGGAACATCTATCATCTATTCCTTTTTTCTTCAATTCAGGTTCACCTGTCACTACTCAGGGTCCCAGTCATTAATCACCTATATCTGGGTTCACTATCTTCCACTGCTCAGTGACTCTGAGTTTTCCCTCAAATTTCCGCGTGGGGGCGCCATAGATCTTCCAGCTCCTTCCATCTTGGGTCACCAGAATGGAATCTGCCCCACCTCAGGAAGGCAAAACCTTTTTAATTCTAGCTCACTTTTTTGGGGTATTTTTGGTTTTGGTCTTCGTTTTGGGGCAACAGTCACTGTGACTACTCCTGACTTAGCATTTGATTTTGCTCCCTCTGAGACTTAGGGGACCATCTGGTGTCAGGAATAATTGGGCCTCCAGCAAGTAAAGTATGCACTCAGCCCATTGAGCTATCATCTCTTGGCCCTAAAGCATAGTGTGTGCATTCATGTGTTTGTGCTGTGTGTGGCTGGGGGATGTCAAACTCAGGACATCACATATGTGAGGCATGTGTTCTACTGTTATCCCATCTTTAGTTTTTGTTTTGGGAACAAACCCATCACAGGAGTCATTCCAAGTTGTGTTCAGGGGAACCACATGTGGGGCTGGGTATTGAACCCTGTGCAAGGCAACTAACCTCCACTTCCACTGAGAAAGGTAACTATTCGATAGAAACTCCCCACCTTCCCTAACCCTAAGGGTGCCATGCCCCTAGTGGGATACAGTATCCTCCAACGCACTGAAAATACCTTAACACATACTGAGGCTGTTTCATATGCATACACCATTCTTAGCTTTCCTTTCAGTTTGACCAAACAATTTCTTTCACTTTCCCCCTATATCCATCTTTCTATTTAATTTTGAATAGCTTCACTTTTCTCCCTGAGGCTTCTTTCCTTAAGTTAAGGATGTAAAGAATCAAAGAAGTGGTGATGGTACAGTGACTAGGGTGCTTGCATTGTACGTGGTTTCCGCAGGTTTGATCCCTGGCATCTCATGTGTTCTCCAAGCACTGCTGGGAGTAATTCCTGAATACAGAGCCAGGAAATCCCCCGAGTACTGCTATAGTAGCCCACAAATATAATATATATAATAACTATATATATATATATATGTGCTGCAGTAAAAATAAATTTCCCTTATTTTGTATCTAATTCAGTGTTTAATTTAATCTTTTTATATCTGAAATATCTTTATATCTTTTTTATATCTGGCTAACAGTGGTCTAATTCACTGTTTTCAGCCTTTTTATGATTGTGCTCTCTTTCCAGCCTTATTGTCTTCTTGTCATCTCCTGATTCCATCCTACTGGTTTGTTTTCTGGTCTTCTATCTTTTTTTTTTTTTTTTTTTTTTTTTTTTTTTTTTTTTTTTTTTTTTTTTTTTTTTTTTTTTTTTTTTTTTTTTTTTTTTTTTTTTTTTTTTTTTTTTTTTTTTTTTTTTTTTTTTTTTTTTTTTTTTGTTTTTGTTTTTGTTTTTGTTTTTTTTGGGTCACACCCGGCAGCGCTCAGGGGTTACTCCTGGCTCCATGCTCAGAAATTGCTCCTGGCAGGCACGGGGGACCATATGGGGCACCGGGATTCGAACCGATGACCTTTTGCATGAAAGGCAAACACCTTACCTCCATGCTATCTCCCGGGCCCCTGGTCTTCTATCTTGATTCCCCCTTTATGTAGTTTTCGCTGTGAACCATTGGAATATCCAGGGGCCCATAGCATGGTTTAATTCATTACTGACTTGAATTTCCTTACTTAAAAAAAAGGGGGGGGGGCGGAGAGGTGGCACTAGAGGTAAGGCATCTGCCTTGCAAGCACTAGCCTAGGTAGGACCGTGGTTGTGGTTCAATCCCCCAGTGTCCCATATGGCCCCCCCAAGCCAGGGGCGATCTGAGCACATAGCCAGAAGCAACCCCTGAGCGTCAAACGTGTGTGGCCCCCAAAATAAAAAATAATAAATAATAAAAAAAGAAGAACATTTGTCACCTCTTAAAATATGGACTGCTTCTTTTGATTGTAAAAATAAAATAATAGGGGTCGGAGAGATAGCATGGAGGTAATGCATTTGCCTTGCATGTAGAAGAATGGTGGTTCGAATTCCGGCATTCCATGTGGTCCCCCGAGCCTGCCAGGAGCAATTTCTGAGTGTAGAGCCAGGAGTAACCCCTGAGGGCTGCCAGGTGTGACTCCCCCCCCCCCACAAAGAAACCACAGTACATGTTCAGTATTTAAAAAAGGGGGAGCAGAGAGATAGCATGGAGGTAGGGCATCTGTCTTGCACTCAGAAGGATGGTGGTTTGAATCCTGGCATTCCATATGGTCCCCCATGTCTGCCAGGGGCAATTTCTTTAAAAAAAAAAAAAAAAGAAGTGGCCCCATTCTGATAATGTTAGGTGTCTGGGGCTCCTGGAGAACTTTTTTTGTTTTGGGGCCACATTCACTGTACTCAGAGATCAATCCAGGGGAGGGGGGTTGAAAGACTACATAGGGTGCTAAGGATTGAACTCAGGATTAGGTGTACATTGTATTATCTCACCAGCCTCCAGGAGAGCCCTCAGGATGGTTACCCTATCTCCGTCAGATTCTATCCCACTTTCTCACAGGCCCATTTTCTTCCACCCAGCCTCCTGGACAACAACTATTTCTCTCTATTCAAAATGGGGAGGAGATGGAGCATGGTGACAGGCCACAAAGGGTAAAGGAGGCCTCTGACTATGAGAATAGAAACTAGAAACGGGGTTCAAAAAGATAAGAAAGCTATTTGTTTACAAGAGTAAAAACTGGGGGAACCTTGGGACACAGATTACTTTGTTTTACCTTATATTTCTACATTTTTCTATAAAATTAAGAAGAAAAAGGGCCGGAGAGATAGCATGGAGGTAAGATGTTTGCCTTGCATGCAGAAGGATGGTGCTTCAAATCCCGGCATCCCATATGATCCCCTGAGCCTGCCAGGAGAGATTTCTGAGCTCCTAGCCAGGAGTAACCCCTGAGCGCTGCTGGGTGTGACCCAAAAAACAAAAAACAAACAAAAAAAAATTAAGAAGGAAAATAAAACGAAAGGATGGGGGCCCAGGGCTAAGTAGTCTCAGGTGCATTGGTGGAGATAAGAAAGACAGAATTAAATATCCAAGTCAAAGTCAACAACAATAGAATCAGGAGAACTAAACTATAACAATCTAAACTTAAAAAAAGGGCCTGTTATACTAGCAGGCTAGGGGTAAAAGGTGGTGGTATAGGATGCACTCTGAGAACACTGGTAGAGGGAGACAGACACTGGTGGTGGAAATGTCCCTGATTCACAGTATATCCGAAATCCAACTATGAAGGACTTTGTAAATCACAATGGTTTCAATAAAATAAAATTTAAAACAAAAAGTAAAAACTGGGACAACACAAGTGACCCAACAAAGTGCCTGGTTGAACAAAATATAACACAACATTAAGTCAAGATGTCATGTAGAATGCTTCCATAGAAAGGGAAAGGAAGAGGCAGATTAGAAGTGACAGGAGGACAGTGGTGGAGGAACTTGGGCATTTTAGTGGTGGTGGAGCTGAAGTAATTTTGTACATCAAAACTACTACAAATGTAAACATGACTGTAGCCATATTAAATTAGAAAAAAAAAATAAGGGGCCCGGGAGATAGCATGGAGGTAAGGCGTTTGCCTTTCATGCAAAAGGTCATCAGTTTGAATCCCGGTGCCCCATATGGTCCCCCGTGCCTGCCAGGAGCAATTTCTGAGCATGGAGCCAGGAGTAACCCCTGAGCACTGCCGGGTGTGACCCAAAAACCAAAAAAAATAAAAATAAAAAAAAAATAAAGAATGTGATAGACAAAACTGACCACCAAAACCAGAACAGAAAACAGAGTGCAAGGAGGAATCTCGTATTTCTCCTTCTTTGGGTGGCAGTGAAGGAGAAGGAACAGAGACGCATAAATCAAGATGGAAAATGCTAATCTCCAGGTGGTATGTTATGGCTGAGTTTTGTTTTTTCTTTATACTTTATGTCTTTTCAAATCTTCAAAGGACAGGTATTATAAAAGTGAGTTATCTTAAGAGTGTCAGGATAATTTTTTTTCTGAGCCATACCCAGCACTCGGGGTCTTGTATCTGGGGGCTACTCCCAGCTCTGTGCTCTTAAAGGTTGCTTCTGATAAGTGTTCAGAAAACTGCATGGTGTTGGAGACCAAGCCTGAGCCTCCAGCATGCAGAGCAAGTACTCAGCTTGTTGGGCTATCTCTCAGACCTCTGAAAGAGCTATAGAGACTATGTCTCTCTCAGGTTAGACTGGTGGTTCTTAGATTCACCAAATCCTCACCTCCACAGATGTCATTCTTGTATGGGCCTTAGCCTTTCTCTTAGGCTCAAATAGTCTCCTGCCTGTTCTCCCCACATCCAGACCTAATCATTCCCCACACAGCTGCCAGGCAAATGTGATCTTCTCAATACACATATCTGATTTTCTTATTAACCATTAAACCATCAAGGACTCCCAACTACCTATGGCTAGTAGTCTGAACTATGAACTACTTTCTATGTGGCACACATATACAGTTAGGTACAGCTGGTATATCCACTTCAGAGAAAAGATACAGAATCTCAGAGAATATTAAAATCTGCTTAGGGGTAGAGTTTGTGGTATAGCCAAGAAGCTAACTTGGGTAGTATAATTCTACACCCAGAGCTTTTAACTACTACATTCAACTTGAATAAAATTCAAGTCTTTAGCCATAATATTCAAGATCTTTCACTTATTTCATCAGTCTTCTCTTTACTGCTCCTTGACACCAAAATTTTATACTCTAAAACTAAATAATGTGTAGCTCCCTAGAGCCCTATAATAGGGAACTAATTTCCTCTCCCCTGTCTCCACTCATTCTTTTATTCTTTTAGGGCCACAATGGTTGTGCTCAGAATTTACTCATGAGTCTTTTTGCTCAGGGATCACTCCTGGTGGTACTCAAGAGATCATATGAGATACTAAAGATCTGGGTTAGCCATGTGCAAAGCAAAGTGACCTGCTGGCTGTACTATCTAACCTGCAGAATAGAGCAGTTTCATAACTCTGTTTTTGCCTCTTTCCCTGGCAAGCCCCTTTCCCTTTCTTTGATTGGTTAATCTCAATTCTTCTTTAAAGAATCCATTCTAATATCTTTTGTTCAAAAGTCTTCCCTATTGTTATCCTAGGCTGTGTGGCACTCCCATATCACCTGAGTCATAGCTTATCAGAGCTCTTATCACATTCAATTAAAATGGCTGCCTTTCATCTGCCTGCCCTACTAAACTTTCAACTCCTCCCCTCCAAATAAGGTCATTTTCAAATTAATCTATCTCTAGGAGCTAACTCAAGCCCCATAGATCAGGCTTCAACATGCTTTTGCCCAAGTGGAGCCAAGGGTTGCATAATTATCTAATATTCATTATTTCTGAACCTGGATCACCAGTGCCTACAAAGCATGGCATCTATCTTAAGAAGTGGGGGCTGGGCAGTGGCGCTGGAGGTAAGGTGCCTGCCTGGCCTGCGCTAGCCTAGGACGGACCACGGTTCGATCCCCTGGTTCCCATATGGTCCCCCAAGCCAGGAGCGACTTTTGAGCGCATAGCCAGGAGTAACCCCTGAGCATCACTGGGTGTGGCCAAAAAAACCCAAAACAAAACAAAACAAAAAAAAAGAAGTGGCCCACAACCAATAGTTCCCACGCTTGTAATAGGACAAGACTCCAAACCAGGGCAGAGCCTGGGATCCAAGCATACATTCATTGCATGGTTCTGTATTTCACACCCTTGGATGTTATTTCTTGCATCCCTGTCTCTCAAAGCTAGTTTGATAGCTAAAAAAAATTAAAAAAATCCCAGGGCCCGGAGAGATAACACAGTGGCGTTTGCCTTGCAAACAGCCGACCCAGGACCAAAGGTGGTTGGTTCGAATCCCGGTGTCCCATATGGTCCCCCGTGCCTGCCAGGTACTATTTCTGAGCAGACAGCCAGGAGTAACCCCTGAGCACTGCCAGGTCTGGCCCCAAAACCAAAAAAATTAAAAAAAGAAAAAAAAACCCAATCATTAGGGAACAATTCTAATTGTAAGCTCCAATAAATGAGTTGAGATTGTTTAGGAGAAGATGAGGGGACAGGGTCAATGCTTATCTAAGCCAAAAACATATTCTGGTAACAGACTTGGCCGATCTCCAAAAGGAGTGTCTGTGACAATTTGCATGGGTTCTGGATAAGCCCTGACATCATCTGTATGGTGAGCACGAACCCCAACAGTTCACGAGGCCCTCAGAAAGCAATCATTCTCTGCTCTAAATAATTATATTTCTGTGTATTTTTGTACGTAAAAATCATAAAATGATTCCAAAAGACTATCTCCTAGGGAGTTATGCCTGGACTGTAGCAAACCTGATCAAATAAGAGGAATAAGGGTTCAGGACAAGCAGAGAAAATGGACACCCAGTGTCCAGCACCAGAGAGAGGAGAGAAGCATGTGGGACAAAACAATACTAAACTGAAAGCTAATGGGAAGGTCTAATGACTAGAATAAGAGTTTTCTCAAGAGGTGAGCATCTCAGAGAGGACAGATCCAAGAAGTCAGCAGAGCTGGGGACTGGGCATGGAAGTAGAAGGCTCAGCCTGTGAATTAGCACAAGTGAAAGGTGTAGGTATAAACTTAGAAAGGATGAATACCTGGTGAGACTGCAGGCCAATGATGGAGGAGTAGGCCTGGATAGTTACGTAGATCTCAGGCTGGAAGTCAATGCAAGATCCAGGCACTCGGAATGGTCGAAGCAGCCCACCAAGGCAGCGAGAGAGGGCATGGAAAACTTCATCAAACAAGATCTCCCCTGTGGAATCATCCTGAGGGCAATGAAGAGAAAGGGTAATCAAAGGCACCCCTGACAGAGGACAGAAACAAGCAGCCTCCATGGGTCAATGAGACTTCCATCTTCAGGTTGACTGTTCCCCCCAAATGTAGTGACACAGGCAGAATACAATTTGTCTCCTTTCTACAACGATAGGATGAAGTCATTTTTCACTCCCTCCCAGCCTTTTCCTTTCCTTCTCACTTTCCACCCTATCCTTTCTTTCTATTGTCTCCAAACCCTTACCACAGACTTGACATCATCAGTGTAGGCAATATAAACACCAACAGTTGGCAAAGTCCTCAGAAAGCAAGCCTAAGAAATGATATTTGTGTAACTTCTCCAAATTCTTACCACAATGCCAGTTGAAGGGCTAAGGTCCAACTCAATGACAAAGCGATATTGCCAAGCCAGGAAGGTGACTCGAGTGGAAGGTACAAGGAGGAAAGGCCTTGGGATTACTGGTTCATCTGGTTGCCACCCAGGAGGCAAGACACTGAGAACTTCCAACTCCTGTTCAGACTGGAGCTGGAAAAATTAGGGAAGGAAGAAAAGAGAAGCTCAGAACAGTTATCCCCTTTGTTTTTTGGCAGGGGGCATGCATGGTTGAACCACACTCAGTAATGCTCAGAGGTTCCTCATAGCTCTGTGCTCAAGAATTATTTCTGGGCTGGGCGGTGGCGCTGGAGGTAAGGTGCCTGCCTTGCCTGCGCTAGCCTAGGATGGACTGCGGTTCGATCCCCCGGTTTCCCATATGGTACCCCAAGCCAGGAGCGACTTCTGAGCACATAGCCAGGAGTAACCCTTGAGTGTCACTGGGTGTGGCCCAAAAACCAAAAAAAAAAAAAAAAAAAAAAAGAATCATTTCTGACCATATGGAATACCGAGCTCTCACCCCTCCTTATTAATTCTTTGGCCTCCACCAAAGACATAACATTGGATTCACTGCACACAATCCAACCATATACTCTTCCTCCCACTACCTGAAAAAATTATTAAACAGAATTTCCCCTATGAAATTACTTTTAGTGGGAAAAGTCATTTGCTCCTCCTGGAATTAGATATACCTATGAGTTATCAGCCTCCCTCCCCATCTCTTTCCTGCACACTCCATATGGGCCAGCCCCCTTCATCCTGTGTTTCTAGATCTCACCAGCATCTCCTGAGGTGTGGCCTGCACAGTTTGATGCAGATGATTGAGGAACCAAGCCAGGCGGACATTTCGGGAGATTCTATAATCTTTTTTCATCAAAAGGAACACTTGCCCAGCTTCTTCCACCTGGGGACAAAGAAATAATAAATGTCTAAAGAATTTTTGTTTTATGATGTTGCAGCTGGAGAGGTGAAACAATATAAATATTTCTGGCATGTTAGGATTCCTCATAATTGTTTTTGTTTTGGGGTTATACCTAGTAATGCCCAGAGGTTACTCCTGGCTCTGTGTTCCCTGGTAGTACTCTGGGACCATACGGGATGCCAGAGAATTGAACCCAGGTTGGCCCTGTACAAGACAAGTGCTCTACCTATTATACTATCACTCCATCCCCATCCCCATGATTTCTTTTCTTTTTTTTTTTGTTTTTTTTGGGGGGGGGGTTGGGGAGAAAGCCACACCCGGCAATGCCCAGGGGTTACTTCTAACTCTGTGCTTATAAATCACTCCTGGCAGGCATGGGGGACAATATGAGATGCTGGGCATTGAACCCAGATACATCCCGGGTTTGCTACATGCAAGGCAAAAGCCCTACCACTGTACTATCGCTATGGTCCTGCCATCCTCATGATTTCTTTTTTTGTTTGTTTGTTTTTGGGTCACACCCAGCGGTGCTCAGGGGTTACCCTGGCTGTCTGCTCAGAAATAGCTCCTGGCAGACATGGGGGACCATATGGGACACCGGGATTCAAACCAACCACCTTTGGTCCTGGATGGCTGCTTGCAAGGCAAACGCTGCTGTGCTATCTCTCCAGGCCCATCCCCATGATTTCTATCTTGATTCATGGCTATATGGATATGTCTATAAATTGTACTGAGGGGCTGGAACAATAATTTAGCAGGTAGGGTATTTATATTATACATGGCCAACCCAGGTTCGACTCCCAGCAGCCCATATGGTCTCTCAAGCTTGCCAGAGTGATTCTTGAACATAGAGCCAGGAGTAACTTCTGAGCACCATCAGGTGTGGCTAAAAGAACAAAAGTTAGGCCAGAGTGGTGGCACAATCATATAAGCCTTTCCATTCCAGTATATAAGGCTACTTTCTGTTTCAGAGAAAACAAGAATCAATATTGTTTTCTCTCTGATTGGTCTGAAATCCACCAGAATTTCTTCTAGACTAGTTCTTATAATCTTTATTTTCTTACTCTTGCCTTAGAAAATAATTGCTCTCTTATTCTTGACAAATAGCGAATTTTGTCTCTTGATTAGTAAGGCTTCCAGGATAAAAGAGCCAGTGATTAAACAGGTAGAGTGATATAGCATGATAACTCTTTCAGTAACAAGATTGCAAACCATAGTGCCTAAAAAGAAAAGAGAAAGAAAGGAGAGGGGAGAGGGAAAGAGAGGAAAGAGAGCAGAGGAGAGATGAAGAGAATGGAGAGAGAGGGGGGGAGAGAGAGAGAGAGAGAGAGAGAGAGAGAGAGAGAGAGAGAGAGAGAGAGAGAGAGAGAGAGAAAGAGAAAAGAAAAAGATGTCTGCCATAGAGGCCGAGGTGGGGTGAAGAGGGAAAAGGGACAGTGGTGGAAGAAAATGTGTACTGGTGAATCTCACAGTGATCCAATTAAAATTGCTACTACTAAAATAATTAGGGCCAAGGGCCGAAGCATTAGCACAGCAGTAAGGTATTTGCCTTGCTCGTGGCTAATGCAGGACAGAACTGGGTTTGAGTCCTGGCGTCCCATGTGGTCCCCCAAGCCAGGAGCAATTTCTGAGTACATAGCCAGGAGTAACTCCTGAGCATCACCAAGTGTGGTCCCAAAATAAAAAAACAAAACAAAACAAAAAATTAGGGCTGGAGAGATAGCACAGCAGTAGGGCATTTGCCTTGCACGCAGCCAATCCAGGACAGATGGTGGTTCGAATCCCAGCATCCCATATGGTACCCTTTGCCTGCCAGGAGCAATTTCTGAGCACAAAGCCAGGAGTAACCCCTGGTACTGCCAGTTGTGACCCAAAATCAAAACAAAAGAAAAAAAAGTTTCAAATCCCGGCATCAAATCCCATGCTTGCCAGGAGCAATTTCTGAGTGCAGAGCATGGAGTAACCCCCGAGTGCTGCCAGGTGTGACCCCAAAAAAAAAAAATGTTTCCTCGGGGGACCATATGGGATGCCGGAATTCAAACCACCATCTAGACTGAGTCTGTTGCGTGCAAGGCAAATGCCCTACTGCTGTGCTACCACTCAAGCCCTATAAATAGGTAATTATTTGGGGACCGGAAAGATAGCATGGAGGGAAGGCGTTTGCCTTGCATGCAGGGCAGTGGTTCGAATCATGGCATCCCATATGGTTCCCCAAGCCTGCCAGGAACGATCTCTGAGCGTAAAGCCAGGAGTAACCCCTGAGCGCTGCCGGATGTGACCCCAAAACAAAAACAAAAACGGAAAAAAAGGTAATTATTTTTTAAAAAAAGACACAGTGGTTGAGAAATAAACAGAAGTCAACAGCATCAAACCAAGAAATATGGTTGCCATCTTTTTTCCTTCTCCCAAATGGAAAAATATGCAAAGATGAAAAAGCAAACAATCAAAAGTGACACCTTCAGAAAAGCAAAATTGAAAAGGCCGGATATCAGAGAAGAATGTCAGAGCAGAGAGGTAATGATTCTGGGAATCTTAGAGGTTCTTTTTCTTTTTTTGTTTTGTTTTGCCACACTTGGTTAAGCTCAGGACTTAATCCTGGCTTTACTCTCCAGACTACTCCTGGCTAAGAGAACCACATGCAATGCAATGGTCCTACCAGCTGTACTATTGCTTTGGTTCTGAAGAAAGAATCTTGCATCTGTCTTAGATTCTGTCTTAGCATTGATAAATATAATATATATAAACAAAAAATACATATACATATAAAGAAATGAATATTGGGAAATGGCAGAGATGGAAGTAGGCTAAGGGACTGAGGCCAGTGAAATGTGAAATGCTCACGTGAAATGTGTGGGAAGTTTGTAGTGATTTCCAGCACTGCGTGAGCCCTAAATTCTGCTGGGAGTGATTCCTCAGCATCCAACCACTCCAAAAAGAGGAAGTAACTCCTACCCATTGAGCACCTGAAATAATGTAAGAATTGAAATAGTGCAAGAATTTCAAAATCAAACACTTGGGTTTGAATTCTAATTCAGTTATTTATTAGTAATAGCTGGCTTCAGGAAGATGTGAGAAAGAGGATTAACCTCCTACTTCTTAATGTTACTCTCTGTAAGAGAGATAAGCACAATCTACCAGTGTTGTGATGTGGGTGGAGACATAAGCATATGAAGTGCTCAGCACTTAGTAATAAATAACAGTAAAAGCTTAACTATTTATTGCAATTATAACCGGCAGAGTATTAAACTCTTTTCTCTTTTTTTTTTTTTGGGGGGGGGGGTTGCCACACCTGGTGATGCTCAAGGGTTACTCCTGACTATGCGCTCAGCAATCGTTCCTGGCTTGGGGGACCATATAGGACACTGGGCGATCAAACCGCAGTCAGTCCTAGGCTAGCGACTAAACTCTTTATAGGTAAATTCATCCAATCTTCACCCAAACCATCTGACAGGAAAAAAATAAGATCCAAAAATGTTAAGCAGATATAAAAGAAAGAAAAAAAAGAAAAGTAACCCCTAATTCAAGTGACTTAAAGTGATTTGCAGATAAAAGGTCAGAAATAAAACAGGTAAATGAGCTACAAAATTCTACTAAATGACAAATTATAAAACTAGAACTTTAAGGAGTCAGAGAGATAGCACAGTAGTAGGGCATTTGCCTTGCAAGCAGCCGACCCAGGACCAATGGTGGTTCGAATCCCAACATCCCATATAGTCCCCCGTGCCTGTCAGGAGCAATTTCTGAGCACAGAGCAAATAGTAACCCCTGAGCGTCGCTGGGTGTGGCCCCAAAACAAAAACAAAAACAAAAACAAAAACAAATAAACCCCTAGAACTTTAAGAGTATAAATTTGTTTTTGTTTTGGGGAAGACTCCTGGCAGATATCAGGGGTTTCTCCTGGCTCTGTGTTCAGAAATCACTCCTGGCAGGCTCGGGGAACCATATGGGATATCAAGAATTGAATTCAGGCTGGCCACGCAAGGCAAAAGCCCTACCGCTGTGCTATTATTGCTCTGGCCCCAAGATTAGAAAATATTTAACGTGGTAACAAAGAAGGGAATTTAAACAAGCAAAAAGGTTACTCTGACATAATAAGGAAGCAAGAAAGACAATCTAAACATCAATAGAATCAGTGCTATTGTTTTGTGTCTCTGTACATGTTATCTAAAGTCCCAAGTTGGGAATCTTCCTGCTATACCACTTCCCTGCACAGTGGTAAGGTGCCTGGGCTAGGATTCTGGATTTGATGG
>PVKC010034907.1:0-13598 GCA_004027635.1 Crocidura indochinensis
CCCCAATTTCCGGTCAGCTCCAGCTTATCTCCCTCAAGTCTCTCAGCTCAGCTTCCTTTTTGCCAAAGAACCCAATGCTGTGTCCCCAAGAGCCTGGAAGGAACAGTCACTATGGACTCAGGGGGCTGGAGTTTTAGGCCACAAACCCCAGTGGCAGAGTGAATGCTCCAAAAGCTACCTGGTTTAGAAACATCTAGCAGAGTGGCTGGCATGCCTGGGTGATAGTAGATAAACACCTACCTGTGCTCTGACACCTGGTCAGGGCCCAGGTGGACCTTCTGCAGCCTCACTGAGATTTTAGGCCAAATTATGGGGTGGGCTGGAGGGTTAAATGAGCCGAAGGCCTCTCCGCCTGTGTAGGGTGGTTCTAGATCCCATCTTAAGTCCTAGATATCACAAGGTACCTTCTTTGGATCAATCCCCACAACCAAATGCTACCAACAGATCTTTAAAGAGTGACCCCCGAGCACAGAGCTTAGAGTAAGCCAGAAGCCCTGCTGGATACCAAACCAAAACCAAAAAGGGAAAGAAAGAAGATTGTGGATGTGAGACCTGAGCAGAACATAGGTGCCTCTAAAATGAAAATTTATCCCAACTGCTACCACTCACAGCCACTGAAGTATTTGTTTGGAAATTTGTTCAATGCAAATCATTTTAGGGGCCACAGAGCAAGTACAGGGTTAAGGTGCTTGTCTTTCATGTGATAGATCACATGGGTCAAACCCAAGTCAATCCATTTTTGGCTATTTTGGGGCCACACCTGTGATGCTTAGGGCCTTACTTCTCACTCCCAGCCAACAGTGCTCAGAGGACCACATGAGGTGCCAGGGACTGAACCTAGATTGGCTCTGTAAAGTCAAGTGCCCTCCCAGCTGTACTCTGGCCCTCTAGTTCAGGCAATCCTCCCCTGAACACTGCCCTCTGCAGCCCTAGAGGACTTCCGGTACCTCTAGATTGACCTGGGTAACCCTCTGCCCTAAACCACTAGCTCCATTGTATGAGCATCACTGGGAGAGACCACTAGAGAGTACCAGGATGCCAAAGAATGGCTCAGGAGCCGTCTCCCCAATAAAAACACAAAAATGTGCCATTAAGACGCTGTTAGAAATTCTATAAAAGCATGGCCAGAGCAGACCTGACTTTCTAGGCATCCTGGACAAACGGGCCTTGTAAGAAAAGGTCCTTTAACCACATGTTTCAGAGACCCTGCAGTACTATTAAGTGCCAATAAAACACCAAGATGCAGGTCCAAACCTCCCCCACCTGCTCCAGTGCAAGAAACCAGCATCCCCCCATAAATAACTCTGAGTGCATTGGGACAGAGTTTGTATGGAGGATGCTTCCCTCCTGCCAGGAAGCCTGAGCACTGCTCTCTGCCAACTGTGTTTCCAGCCAGAGCGTCTGTCCAAAGCCAGACACTACTTTGCACACTGGGGGCATCAGGAAACCCACATTTCCAATATCTCCACCATCTCTGTTACAGGCACCCAGCCAGGCTTCCCAGGAGAACAGCCCAACTCAGTCTCCAGCATCATTTTGTTTTGTTTTGTTTTATGGTCTCCCAGGCCTGCAGGAACACCACAAGGGTACTACCTGGTAGTACTCAGAAGCCCTTGTTATGTGGGAGATCAAACCTGGTGCCTTGTCCATGCCAGACCTGCATTCCAGCCCCCTGAGCTATCTCCTTGACCCACTTCAGTCTCTTTTGGAAAAAGCAAGATCCAAAGAATTTGAGTTCCCTCCCTTGACATAAAAAGAGCCGATTCTCTACCCTTGGCCCTCAAGATGCTGGTTTCAAATGTAATCACAGCATAGAAAACTTATAAGGACCAAAGGCAATGTCTATGCAGAGTGTCACTAAAACACAGCAGTCCCTGCTAATCTCAAGAACCCTTGATGCCTTTTTGTTGGGGGAAAGAGCTGAGTTGCCCCTTCAGCTGTCAGCAGTCAGAGGCAGGAAGATAAGCGGATTCCTCCAAGCAGCTGGGCAGCAGGCCACAGTGGGACAGACCCTCGGGACTCAGGACTCAGAGTTTGGAGCAGCAGGAATGATCTGGGTAGTGCACAGGACTTCACAGACAGAACATACAGGATCTCTCAGCTTCACAGCTTCCATTTCCCAGAAAATCATTCATCCCTCCCTGCCAAGGGCATACAGCTCTAGTGAGACCAGAAACAATGCAAACCCCTTACAGAACTTAAAATCTGCTAGCAATCCCCATTTACTTCTTTATTTCTGTTCTGAGGTCACACCCAGCAATGCTTAGGGATTCCTCCCAGCTCTGCAATCAGGAACTACTCCTGGCAGCTCTTGGGGGACTATTTGGGAAGCTGAAAATTGAACCTGGGTCAGCCCTCCTGCTTTGCTGTCACTCTGTAAAGACCAAAGCTCATCTCTGTAACTGACACCAATGGAAGCAAAGCATTAGCTCTTGGATAAGTAGGACAATGTCTGAAGGTGGCACTGCCCATTCTTAACCCCATCCTGTTCATCCTCAAAGGTGGGTATTATTGTTTGTTTGTTTGTTTGGGGGAGGGGGTTGGGGTCACATCTGACAGTGCTCAGAAGTGGCTCCTGGCAGGCTTGGGGGACTATATAGGATGCCGGGCATCAAACTGGGGTCCATGCAGGGTTGGCCATGTGCAAGGGAAATGTTCTACTGCTGTGCTTTCACTCTGGCCCCAAAGGTGGATATATTTTATACTAAAATGGCACAGCTTGATTTGGAAATACGCTTTTGACCTGTAGTGTGGAGGTGGGTGGTCAAAGCAGTGTAGTTTTAGGGCCTAGGATCTGATTTAATTCTCCAAGCTTCACTGGTTTCAGGAGGACAGAAGCACAAAGATACTGACCTCATATAGCTTGCTTTCTCTCCTTTGGGGAAAACGCACTACAAAATCAGTTTTTGAGGGGCCAGAGCAATAGATACACAACAGTAGGGTTTGCCCTGCATGAAGCTGACTGGACAGACCTGGCTTCGATCCCCGGCGTCCCATATGGTACCCCGAGGTATGAGCAATTTCTGAGTGCAGAGCCAGGAGTAACCCTTGAGCGTCATCGAGTAAGGCCTAAAACCTAAAACCTAAAAACAAACAAACAAACAAAACAATAAACAGTTCTTAAGAGTTTTCTGCTCTGCACTTGCATTTGGGATCAACTTCTTAGGGACTGAGGAATGGAGAATCAGCTTTTTCTCTGAACCATTCTGGCTTATGGGTGAATTCCTCAGCTGCTAGAAGCTTTGCCTTCCATGAACATTCACTTGGGGAGAAATTTCGACCCTCATTTCCCTTACTCCCCTCAAATAACCCAAGAATGTGTGAAACAAGAATAGTGTAACCACTTCAGTGCCACGGTGGCTAAAAATGGCTCCAGGTAACTTGGCACATAAATTCCCCATGACATTTGTTTTGACCAAAGGGAGGAAGGAAAAGATATCTATTTACTGCAAAAGCCAACTCCATAGCCATTTCCACAGCCATGCTTTTTAAATTCTTGAGCTCCGAATTGCACATGTCAGCTCCTGATGTGAATTATTGGTGGTTAGGAGCTAAGACAAATAACACCGGACAATTAAGTCTCGATCATGGATCGGAAAGTATGTGCTTTCACCCCCAAACTGCCCTCTCTGCCTGCCAAGCATGACCAGAAATTTCTAATGTGATAATAATAAAGGGGGCACATCTTGGAGACGAACAAAGGGTTGTCTATGTATAAGTTAGAAACTGTTGATGGGGCCTGAGCAATTAGCATAGCAGTTGGGCTTTTGCTTGCACAAAGCCAACCCAGGATAGACCTGGGTTTGATGCCTGGCATCCCATCTGGTCCCCTAAGCCTATCAAGAGTGATTTCTGAGTACAAAGCCAGAAGTAACCCCTGAGTATTGCTGAATGTGGCCCCAAAACAAACAACAACAACAACAAAAGAAAATGTGTTGGACTTCACTGAAAGGAAACTCCACAGAATGTTGACATGTGAACACTTCCCTACCTCCACTCCAAATATCCATAGAGAAGCCATAGTGCTGAGAGGCCAACAGGCTATTCAGAATATGGGGGGTGGGACCACTTCTTTCTGGGGATAAGGTTCATGCCATCTGTTCTCACTACTTTGCCTCATGCACTATTGACCCTTTCAAAGTCAGTATGACCCCCTCCCACACACACACACACACACACCTGTCCTTCTGTTTTATTAGTTTGCTGCAGTGGTGGAACTGAGCTACGTCCAGCATTGCTGAGGGTTCACTCCTGGCTCAGCACTCCTGACTCAGGGCTCAGTGCTCATTCTTTGTGGTGCTCAGGGGACTATATGTTGTGTCATGGATCAAGCCCAGGATATATGCAAGGTAAGTGTCCTGCCTACTGTACTTTGTCTCTTCCCAATTAACTTTTTTGAGGGGGGTAGTGGATGGGAGACAGCATTCCAGTAATGCTCAGGAATTTACTCCTGGTGGTTCAGGGGATCCTATTGAGTGGGCGGGGTTCCAGGGTTCAAATCCACTTGGACACATGCAAGGTAAGCAAGCATCTTGCCTGCTGGACAATCTCTCCAGCCCCCAGATTCACTTTGTAAGCTTTCAAATTCCCTGTGACCTTCCCTGTGTGATGATATGGATTACAGATCTGGGGGCTCATATTGGTGGAAACCAGTAATAATCATGGTAATAGCCACACCCTAAAATCCAACCATGTCTTGTTATTGTTCCATGTAGTCTTCTTGACTTCTATGATGGGAGATTTATGTTGTGTTTCCCAAAATCCAAATTCTTGGTATTCCCCTCACACTCAGGAGTCGGCCACCCCCAGAGCCAGGCAAACTCATTTTATAGATGGAAAGAGAGCACCAAGAAAGTTATAGGCTGTAGAAGGACAGTGGGAATCATCCCCATACCAACCCCAGCCCCATGGCATGGAAACTGCTTCCAGAGCCAGGCCATGGGGAAGGGGTAACTTAGGGGTATTTTGTTTGTTTTTTGGGGTCACACCCAGAAGTGCTTGGTGCTTAGTACTGTGTCTGTGCCCAGGTATCACTCTTGGCAGTGCTCAGGGGACCTTATGGGATGCTGGAGACTGAACCTTGGTTGAACACACGCAAGGCAAGTGCATTCCTGTTGCACTATGACTCTGGCCCCATAAGAAGGGACACTTTGGGGCCCGGGAGATAACATGAAGGTAAGGCGTTTGCCTTTGATGCACAAGGTCATCGGTTCAAATCCCATATGGTCCCCCATGCCTGCCAGGAGCAATTTCTGAGCATGGAGCCAGGAGTAACCCCTGAGCACTGCCGGGTGTGACCCAAAAACCACAAAAAAAAAAGGGACACTTTGCATTTATGTGGGTTCATTTCAACCAGATTCCAGAAGAAACCCGCTTTTCCAGCCCAGGCTCCGGTATACACAGGAGGTCTCAGACTCAAAGCGGATGTTCCAGTTTATGAATGAAACCCAAGCCAGGTTCTTAACCTTTGAGCAAATTAATTTTATCCGGGAACCTCCACCACCAGTTCTAAATCCAAATGCACTCACTCTCTCTACAGATATTTATCTAGCCCTTGGGGCTTCAGAGTTAGGGAAAAGGCATAATTCAAGGTCAAGGACACAGGCTGTGAAAGCCAACAGGTCTGGCCTTCCCTGCACTGGACATGAGACCTTGAAAACAACAGTGACAGGGCGAGCGATAGCATGGCAGGGAGGGTGTTTGCCTTGTATGTGGCCAACTTGGGTTAGATCCCAGGGCATCCTATATGGCCCACCAAGCCCACCAGGAGTAAACCCTGAGCACTGCCAGGTGTAGCCCCAAAACAAACAAACAAACAAACAAAAAGCAAAAAAAAAAAAGAACAATAGCGACAGAAACTTGGGTAGCCTCAAAGGCAGACACAGAAAATGCAAGGTACCTATGTGTGGTCTCCTCAACCCCAGGAGTGAGCCAGGAACATTAGTACACACACACACACATACACACACACAATTATTACACACACACACACACAATTATTACACACACACACACACACACACACACACACACGAAGAATGCGGGAGGTCCAGGACAATGAAATCACTTATTAGAACAAAGACACCCCAGAGCACAAATTCATTATTTTAATATAGTCTTTTTAACATGTCATTTGTAAACCATGACATGACTCACAGTCAGGCAAGTCCCTTCCTCCAAAGTCACCCAACTCTACCTCTCTCCCCCTGGCTCGGCTTTCTGAGTCACAGTTTCCCATTGGGCACGATTCCTTGAGGTCTACACTGTAAGAGCTTTGGGGTAAATAAGGGAAGGGAGTTTAGCAGATCAGCTCAGCCCCGGAGCCTGATATGCAGCTTGCCAATATATAAATGTGTCAGAAACTTTCATCAAACACACAACCAATTAAGGAGGAGAACAGCCATCTACAGTAGAAGGACCCAACACAAAGGAGGGAAACACAATGGGCTTTTGAGAGTTTTTGGAGTCCTTGAGTTGAAACTTTTGCAAGGGCAAAGGCTTGGCAAAGGGTGGAGCTTCATGGGTTCAAGCACTTCACACACACACTCCAGAAGGTCCCTTCTTGTTCCTGCCTCTGCCTCCCTGCTCCATGATTATCTGGCCATTTCCTAAGCCAGGGTTTGGGCCAATGTGTGGGAATAAACAATCCTCAGAGGCTTGGGCCAGAGAGATAGCCAGTGGGTAGGGCACTTGTCTTACATGCAGTTGACCTGGGTTCTATCTCCAACATCCTCTATCCGAGCACTAAGTGATCCCTGAGTACAGAGCCTGGAGTCCTGAGTATTGTCTGATGGAGCCTCCAAAACAAAAATTAAAAGTCTCAGTCTTTCCTTGAAGGGCCTGCTTATTGGGGTCACCTGCATCTTGCATATTTGATAGACTAAGAACTAGGTGGTGAATCTGTGGGCATGAGAGCAGAAGACAGTGACCTATCACAAGTCAGCACACAACACAGGTCACTTCCAAAGCATGGAAGAGAAGCATGGAGGACCCATCTCGCTCTGCAAAGTTCATAGCCTTCAGGGCCAGAGCACTGGTGCAAGTCGTAGGGCGTTTGCCTTGCACAGCGAATCTAGGACAGATCTTGGTTTGATCTCCCGGCATCCCATATGGTCCCCAAGCCAGGAGCGATTTCTGAGTGCATAGCCAGGAGTAACCCCTGAGCATCACTGAATGTGACCCAAAAACCAAACAAAAAAACAAACAAAAAAAAACAAAAAAAAAAGTTCAGTCTTCAAGAACACCCTTCTCCTGGACTGAACTAGAAATGTGTCTCCCAAATAGTGCTCAGCTCCAGTGTGGTAGATACGGTTTCAAGGAGGACAGGTGAGTGGAACCAGAGCGATAGCATAAAGGTAGGACGTTTGCTTGTACCAGACCAAAACAGGATGGACCCTGGTTCAATTTTGGGGATCCCATATGGTCCCCCAAGCCAGCCAAGAGCGATTTCTGAGCACAGAACTAGGAGTAACCCCTGAATGCTGCCAAGTGTGACCCCAAAAAACAAACAAACAAAAAAAGGAGGCAGGTGAGGAGGGGCACACAGAATGGTCTCTACCTACCTCTGACCATTCACACCAGGTAACAACCCACTGCAGATCCATCGACAACCAAGGGCCAGAAATCTAGAAAGTTCAATTCTAGGATCTGCAAAAGCCAAAGATCTGCCAGCTTTCATCTATCTGGTATAGCTTTTGGGGAAATCAAGGACACTAAGAGACAAATGGACTTTGGTTTCGTTTGATGATGATGATGATTATTATTATTATTATTATTATAAGCAGCTTTTGAGCTATACCCAGTGGTGCTCAGGAATTACCCAGGGCAAGCTCAGAGGAACCATATGGGATGCTGGAGAGCAAATGGTCATATGCAAGGCAAAAGCATTTCCCACTCTGCTATGGCTTCAACCCTGTCTTGCTTTTAAAGACCCAGCCATGGGGCCAAAGGGAACATAGAGGGTCAAGTGCTTGCTTTGCATGTAGCCAACCCAGATTTGATCCCAGAAACCCCAATATGGTCCCCCATGCACCTCCAAGACTGAGCTAGGAGTCAGACCTGAGTACTGACTGCTGGACATGGCAAAACCAAAAGATAAAATAAATAAAATAAAAAATAAAGACCCAGTCGAGGTGGAATAAAGACTCCCCATTTCAGTGACACTTCCTGCCAGCCCCCTCATGACATACGGTCCCAGCCTCCTGGACATGCACATGATGAGGGGCAGGGGGGAGGGGAGGGGAGCTGACCATGGAGCACTGAGCAAGGGAGAACAATCCCTGTCTTTGTCCCACACTGTTTCTTGCTCCACATTTCCTCTGGCAAATTCTGGGAAACAAAGAAAAGCAAACTTTTCTTTCCAGAGCACCACAGCCCCACTATAAGCCCCAAAGACCAGGACGGTTCCCCTGCCCTTACTCCTATTTTAAAGGTCAGAGGGGAGAACCAGCAGGGCAAGGCACTTACCTTGCATGCAGCCAACATCAGTTCTGTCTTAGGCACTGCACTCACCCCTAGTCACCACCAAGGGTCCCTCTTGAACACTGTGGTCCAACCCTCAGCCTCCCCTGCAAATGCTAGCAAGGTGTCCACATACATCCCTGGCTGAGTCACTGGCTGTTGAGGTTTCAGGGACTCCTCTGCTGGGCACTAGGTTTAGAGCCTCTAGTGGTCCCTCCACCTAGCTTTCATAACTAGAGACTAGAAGGAATAGATGACAGTGGAGGTTCCTCAAATTTTGGGGCCTACTGTTCCTTTTTCAGACCAAAAAAAGTCATTCTTGGAGCTGGAGTGATACCACAGCAGTCTGGCTTGCACGCTACTGACCCCGAATTTGATACCCAGCATTCCATATGCCCCCCGAACCTGCCAGGAGCAGTTTCTGAGTACAGAGCCAGAAGTAACCACTGAGTGCTGTTGGGTGTGGCCCCAAAACAAAACAAACCCCCCCAAAACTATGCCAAATATTATCAAGAAAGTTAAGCAAGTAAATAGCTCATATATTTATGGGAATGAAGAATGAAGAGCCACATTGAACAATTTGGCAATTTTTTTTAGAAATTTAAACATACCTAATGAATATATACTTTATTCAGCAATCCTATTTGAAGACATCTGTCTAGGAAAAATGAAGATATATATTTTTTGAAGATCTACTTTTTAAAAAACATTACTTTATTTAAACACTGTGATTATAAGCAAAAATCTACTTTGATTAAATAAACAAATACGAAGCACTCTCTATTGTGCCCCCGATTTTTCTAACACACCCTTCAGGGAACATCACCTAAAAGTAGTGGTCAAAATCAGGGGTTCTTCAGTCATGGGCCATGGAACAAAGCCAGCCTGCATGTGTAGCAAGGTTAAAAACAGCTGGTCTAACCTGGCTCTAGCTGCCGTCCTGGGGGACGGATGCAAGACAACTGCCCAATCGATGAGGGGAAAAGGCTGGAAGAATGGTGGTCCAGAGGAAGGTCAATCTTTTGGATCACGATTTAAGTGGGGACTTCTCAGTATGTCCACCTTTGACGGGAGCTGTTGGAACGTTGCTTGCTATGACGCCTGCCTTGTGCACTGTATGATCTGCAGGAACCTTGGCTTCTTCCACACAACAGGGTCCAGCTCTATCTGTGACCCACATAAACATCTACAAACCTTGCCACGGGTGTCCATGGAGGTATAATAGCTTCCAGTGAGAACTGCTCATCCAGCAAAGATGGTTTCAAGTAGTTTTAAATCATCAACTACTAAAGGCACCAGGGCAGTCTCCAGCACCTGGCCATCATCAACACCATCATTCCACTTCTTTGTACTCCAACTCTTTTTTTAATGAAGGGAGTTTGAGGCTATGCCCAGTGGTACTCAAAGGTTACCCCTAGCTCTGTGCTCAGGAGTTACTCCTGGCAATGCTCAGTGATGGAGATGGAAGCAGAGTTGGCTGTAGGCAAGACTCTTGCCCCCTGCACCAACTCTCTGTCCCCCATGAGGCAAACTTCTAACGTCAAAAACGTATTTTCCTCCACTTTGAAAGATAAGGCTTCTATGTCTAAATTAGCTTGGAAAAACAAAGAAAGGATTAAGAAGTCAAACCAAAAGAACATAGAAAAGAAACCCTGCAAATGTAGAAATTTTACCTAGATACCACCCTCTCCTAACAGCGGTGGGGCACAGTGAACAATTTTGGGAAGCCAACAAAAACAAGCCCAATGGAAAAATAAGCAATTCTATGAATTCTCTTCCTTTGGCCAAAATGAAGTTTCCTTCTCCACTACAGAGAAGAAACTTTATCGAGTTTTGTTTGGCCCAATCAGAAAAACCAGAACATCTTGCTTTAGTTGTTAACATAGAAGGAATTGAGGCAAGTCCTCAGAAACATGCTCTCTGGGATCTTTAGTATTGAGGAGGTTTGTCCCGGAGCACCATGGGTGTGGCCTTGGATAGCTCCGGGCACTGCCCAGCTGAGTGGCACTGCCAAGTGGAACAGCCCTGTTGGTCTCCACCTGTGGCGGCGACTCTGCTTTAAAACACACACACACACACACACACACACACACACACGCACGCACACATACACACAAAGGCTTCTCAGCACAAAGTCTTAATTCTCTCAAACCTCACCTCTCTTTACCTCAACCCCCATCACTCTCTAATGCCTAACAGGCCATAGGTCATTTCACTCTTCTTCCTCCTAACTAACCCTGATGGACCTGAACTTGAACTTATAGCCCTTTCCCTAGTGCCTCACATAGTCAGGTTTTTTTTTTAAACCATTCTTGGGAATAAAGGGGCACACTGGGTTGTGATCAGGGCTTACTCCTGGCTCTGTGCTCAGGAATCAATCACTCCTTGCAGTGCTTGAGAGATAATATCTGGTACTAGGAAGTGAACCAGTGTTGGTCCCATGCAAGGCAAGTGCCTTCACTTCAGCACTCTTTCTCTCTCCAGCCCACAATGAGTGGGGTTTTTTTGTTTAATGTTTGGTTTGGTTTTCCCCCCTTAATGTCTTTCCTGCAGATGATGTCTCCACTTGGAAGGAACTTTTGGAGGGAAGTGTTTCAATTATATAATGGGCTTGTCAAGTAGTGCTCTGAACAAAACTTGGCTCAAATCAAAAGGAAAAATGAGTGTTTTTTCAGCCAGTGCTGGACATAATATATTGAATCATATCTTAATTCTGACCAAATGGCTGAATAAAGTCCTTTATAAAAACATGAATTTTAGCCACCCAAGTGAGTAAGAATTCTATTTATAGTTTCCAGGAGTTAAGGCTTCCCCCCTGCTCTAACACACACAAACACACACACACACACACACACACACAATCTCACTTCCTCCATATTAAATTTCAGCCTCCAGCGAGTCAGACTTTTTCCATTAGTTTGGTTTGGGATGATTCCTGGGCTATAGGCATAGTTCTTGGCTACTTTCCAAGTGAACACCAGAACACAAGAAATACTGTTTTGGGGAGAAGAAAAAGAAGAAAGGAGAAGGTGGCAGAAGAGGAAGAGAAGGAAAAGAGAAAGAAGAAAATTTAGGGGGAAGAGGAGGAGGAGGAAGAGGAAGAAAAGAAGAGGAACAGGAGGAAGAAGAAAAAGAACTCTTCCATTTGGTTTTCATAACACTCGTCAAAACAGTCTTCATCTCTCATAGCCCTTCCACACTTTTTGTGATTAGTGTCTTAACACTAACACAAAGGTTTTTGTTTTTTGGCTTTGTTATGAGAGGCTACTCCCTGCTCTGTGCTCAGACCACTTTGTCAAGGGCAGCATGAAGTGCTGGGCACCGAACCTGGATCTCCTGCACCAAAGCTTTCTCCCAGTCCACTGACCATCCATCCAGCACCAACACTAACAATTTCTAGCACTTCCTCCCTAATGAAAAAAAAAACAAATGATCTCTATGCCAGTATAAGTGACAAAAAGAAAACAACCCAAACTTTCAGCACCAAAGACTCCAGCTGCATCCAGACTGTTCTTCCAATTCGTGCCCTTAATTCTTCAAATCTCTACCTTAGAAGAGAGATGGAGCGAGGCCATGTACTGGGTCACTTTGGAGGGAGTCCTCACCCCTTCTCCACAAGCTTGGTGCCAACATTTCAAACCCGTTTCTCCTTGCACGTGCCAGGCAGTGAGAGCCTGTGACTTGCAAGCCAGCAAATGCTCTGCTCCCTGGGAATCAGAATTTCAACTGCAGGAGGAGGACGATGACCAGGAACTTAAACCAGAGACTGGGTTGCAGGTGGGGCTACCACCCTGCACAGAGGCAGTGTGAACCCAAGAGCAGGAGGTGGGCGTGTGATAACAGGGCTAGACTCGGGGACTTTAAGAGTTGTCCAAGAGCAAAGAGTGTGAATGATGAGCATAGAAGGCACAGCTGCTGACCATGGGGCTGGTGTCAGTCAGGACTCAAGGTACCGCCTGTAATGCCAATTTAAACATCCAGAGGGCAAAGGATTCGATCAGTTGGAAGAAATAAGCATTGCAAACTGGGTTGCTCAAGCCTCCCTCCCAGATTGAGAAGAACTTGTACTCTGCAAGTTGGGCAGCAAGGATGCCTGCCAGTTCTTCCCAAGGACTGTGATTTGCAGTGAGGGCATACCTGGCAGTGTTCAGGGCTGACTCCTGGTGGAGCTCTGGGGGCCAGATGAGGTGCCAAGGATGAACACAGGTTGGCTAAGTGCTTCACCCACTGACTCTCTCGAGCCTAAGCTTCCCAGGGGCTCAGAAGGGTTGCTGCAGATGGGCACTGCATAGCCACAGGACTGGCCCTCATCTCCTTCCTCCTCCAAGTCTCTACTCTCAGTAAATACTAAGCACATCCTATGAACATCTCCAGGCTGCCATGGCATAGTACTCGACTCAGGACTCTGAGACTCCTGCAGACCTGTTATTCCTGCCTGGTCTCCTGATTCTGAGTTGCCCCATATACAAATATTGACTTTCTGGCCCCAGATATGTCCACTTATATCTGAGGGTACCAGAGACAAAACACACAATCCCAGAAAATGACCTTGAAGTTGCTGCCAAGCTGCAGGGTTCTGGGGAAAGACCCAGACATTGGCAAAACACCTTTGGCCTCAGCCAGGGCCTGATAAGGTCCTGAGACAACAGTGGAGAAGACAGACAAGGAACACGAGTTCTGGAACCAGACAGAACCAAGTACAATTGTGCCACCTGACCTCATCCAGCATGGGCTGGGCATCTCTCTAGGGCATAAAGAGTAAAGCCAGAATGCAGGTGAGGCAGGAAGGAAAGAGAAACAAAGTCTGTAGTCCAGAAAATGGTCCTGGACTTTTTGACCAGTATCCTGTGTTGACAGTGTGGTGGTACTTCCGGCTGAAGGCAAGGGGCTGTCGGGGTGTTTCAGCTGACCTGTGACACTCTCAGTGGCCCTCCAGAGCATCCTGGGCTAGGTAGACCTGGCTATAGGGCCCACTTTTTTGTCTGTTTTTGTTTTGGGGCCACACCCGGTGACACTCAGGGGTTACTCATGACTACACCTCAGAAATCAATCGCTCCTGGCTTGGGGGACCATATGGAATGCTAGGAGATCGAACTGCCGTCTGTCCTAGGTTAGCAGCATGCAAGGCAAATAGCTTA
>PVKC010034909.1:0-13616 GCA_004027635.1 Crocidura indochinensis
AAAGGAATAGGGGCAAGATATTAGGGGTGGGGGGGCGAGGCAAAGGTATACATCATGAGAATGGCATTTCATCAGTCATGAAGCCCACATTGTGTTTGAGCATCAGAGTAAAAGATCTAATCTCTGCTTGGGCCTGCAGGCCCCTATCTTTACTGGAACATCCTGGTGCCTAGCAATTAACTCCCTGATTCTGAGGTATGCGGTCAGTTCCTATCTCTCTTTTGGTCCTAGGGCAAAGGCCATTTTGCATGTAGTTTGTCACTTTGACTCAGATTTTCAGAGACTCTATATTGATTTTAGAAAGGGCTTTCAATTAATCCAGGCAGTCTCCAACATCCAATGATTCTTCTGTTGTTTCTGTTGAGTTTATCAAAGACTTCTATTATTGTCTATTATTATTCAAATTATGTTCACATTCTTTGAGAACTTTTCCTATTGTCTGGTCACTTGTTTTGAGGCTCTTTTCCAACCTCTTCTGATATATGGAGTTATTTTGCATCTCATCTTCTAGCTCTCTGATTCTGTCTTCTTCCACTGTTACTCTGTTGGAGAGTCTTTCCAGTGAGATTTTCAATTCACCTAGCACATTTTTCAACTCTGTTATTTCAGTTTGAAGTTTTCTTATTTCTACTCTCAGATCCTCTTGATTCTTATTTGTGGCAAATTCAGTTCATTGCATGTGTTCTTTGAGTTCTGTGAACATCTTCCACACTTCTTCTCTAAAGTCCTTATCTGAGAGGATAAATAAGTGATTGGTACTTTTTGGGTCATTGGAGCTACATCTTCGTTCTCTAAGCATGGTGGGGCTCTGCATTGCATCCCCTTTTTGCAGTTGTATGTGATATTTTCTATGTTCTGTGCTGGCATTTATTGACAGGAGGAGCATTTGGCCACTCTCAAGTAGTTATTGTATAACACATAATTTAAAAAATGTACTTACCTAATTTTGTTTATTTGTATTATATTCTTAAGAGTATTGGTGTATCTCCAACTGGATTAATCTTATGGCTTAAGAAGTCTAGTCTGATGTGAAATTATTGAATCATTAACTTTAGGGTTATTTTTGTGCTTTCCAGTTTCAAAATTCACATTTGATTCATAGCTGTACATTATAGTAAATTATAACTCTCTGGATAATTTTTCCATCTTGTCATCTGTTTTCTTGAATATTAAAATTATTTCAAATTCTCTATCTAATATATAAAGAACTTGTCCTCCTATATCTGTGTCATTTCTTGATACACTAACAACTTTTCAGTAAACAAAAAAATTCAAAAATGTTGTATCAAACATTTTTGAAACAATATTTTATATGATCTATCTCTAGGAAAAAATTAATTCTAAAAAGTTATTAAACTAGAGACATATCTTCATGTTATATAAGGATAATCTTAGGCTCAGTTTGTCTTTACAATGGATTGCCCATAATCCTCTTGTCCCTAACTCTAGCACAGGGTTTTTTTTTTTTTGGGGGGGGGGTCACACCCGGCAGTGCTCAGGGGTTACTCCTGGCTCCATGCTCAGAAATTGCTCCTGGCAGGCACGGGGGATCATATGGGGCACCGGGATTCGAACCGATGACCTTTTGCATGAAAGGCAAACGCCTTACCTCCATGCTATCTCCCGGGCCCCAGCACAGGGTTTTTTTAGGTACCCAATCAAAACAGTAGTTTGTTGACTCTGTCTCCTATTTTGAGTACATCTTTTTTTTGGATACAACTCCAATTTTTGTCTCCTTACCAGAAACTCTTTTTCCCTTCCAAAGATTTTAGATTTTACCTTCTACTTGACACTCCAGTTCCCTCTACCTCTAATTACAATTTATAAAGAATTAAGGTGAAAAGAAGAAGCAAGATGCACCTCTTGGGAACAGAGAGAAAGTATAGTAAGTAAGGCACTTCCTTGTATATGGCTGACCCAGGTTCATCTGGCAGACATGATCCTTTAGCACAACCAGGAGTGATCCCTGAGAAGAGGCAGAATAAGGTATGACACAAAAAACTGACCAAATACATTAATAAAAAATGTGGCTCTTGGGCCATTTTCTCAAAGATAATTGCCCCTCATATTAGGACTGCTTAAACTCCCCATTTCCACTGCCCTTGTACTAAGATTTAAGAAGGAACTGCTCATATTTTTAATCCTTTACTCTTCACTTTCTTACCAACTTCTCACCTTTAAGCTGCTTCCAAATTGGCAATTGCTGCAAAGAGAAATTTTTATAAAGTATAGTGAGGCTTACTCACATCCTGGCCCCCTCAGTATCTCTTCTAAGACTTCAAACATGTTTGACAAAATGTTCAGATTTTCTATTTATTCTTGTTGGAGCTATTGGTTTGATATAAGCCAGACCATTAGAGCTGAAAGTAGCACACTTTATCCTGGAAATTTTCATTTTGGGCTGAAATGCAGAAACACAGAGGCCAGTGGTAATAATGTCTTAGAGAAGTGATTCTGGGAGCATGGCTTCTTAGACCTCTTGTGAGTTCTAGTTATGACATTTCTCAAAGACAGATTACATCCTCTTTTCCTTGGAAAATATTACACACTGGTTTATTTCCTATAAACCCTCTTGATGAATTTGGTCTGATCTTCTGTATATTCAAGTAACCCATGAACATAAAGCACGTCTTTGAGTTGTCTACACAGAATAAGAAGAAAAGTCGGTTCATATGCAAGAGCAGAGCTAGGTATCAGTTTTTATTTTTCTTTTTGCAAGATGGAGGGATAGGTGACATGATTTTCTACATTTCAAATGTAACTATGCCCCTGGACTTTTAGAATTTATCCTTTTAGTTCTAAGTTTTCTCATCTGTAAAATTTTGTTTGTATAAGATTACTAAGATAGAATTTCAGCTGAAATTTGATCAAGCTGAAAATCCTATGATTCTGATTTGGAGCTAATTGGCCCACATAGGAATTGAGTATAAAACTTACCAATTTACCCGACTAAATATTCTGGTTTTAATAATACAGTGTATCTGGAGCTGAAGACATAGTACAGTGGGTAATGTGCTTGCATTGCATGTGATTGACCTGGCAGCCCATAAGCTCCCGGGAGCACTCCAGGAGTAATCAATTCCCGAGTCCAAAGCCAGGAGTAGCTCCTAGACATTCTCAGGTGTGACCCCCAAAACAAGTAAAAAAATACAAAGTTTCAATTTTTTTTGCTATAAAATTAGGAATAATCTTTGAATAACACCGTGTAAGTAGTCCATTTAATTAAAAAGGTCATCTAACTAGTCAATGACTATCATTATACTTGACTCAGAGATTATTTCATAACAACATTTCTAGATGTTATTTATTTTATATCTTTATTTAAACACCTTGATTACAAACATGACTGTAGTTGGGTTTTAGTCACAAAAAGAACATCCCCCCTTTATCAGTGCAACATTTCCATCACAAATGCACCCCATCTCCCTCCACGCACATCCCCTACATGTATTTGATACAGGCATTCTACTTCTCCCATTCATTGACGTTGTCATGGTAGTTGTTAGTGTATAATTTCTCTAACTGCACTAATGCCTTTTTGAGGTGAGCTCAGATCGTGAGCTGGTCCTTTCTTCCCTCATCTCTGGGCATTATTACAATAATGTCTTTTTTTTTAAAACCCATAGATAAGTGAGACTATTCTGTGTCTATCTTTCCCTCTGACATATTTCACTCAGCATAATAGTTTCCATGTCCATCCATGTATAGAAAATTTTTATGACTTCATCTCTCCTGATGGCTGCATAATATTTCATTGTGTATATGCACCACAAATTTTTTTAGCTATTCATCTGTTGAAGGGCATCTTGGTTGTTTCCAGATGAATACAGGTGTGAGGAAGAAAATTTTGTATTGGGTTTTTGTATTCTGAGGGTATATCCCTAGGAGTGTTATAGCTGGATCATATGGGAGCTCAATTTTTAGTTTTTTGAGAAATATCCATATTGTTTTCCACAAGGACTGAACTAGACAGCATTCCCACTAACACTGAATGAGAGTTTCTTTCTTTTCACATGCCCGCCAATACTAGTTGTTCTTGTTTTTATTTCTTTTCTTTCTTTTTTATTTTTTGAGATATGTGCCAGTCTGCGGTGTGAGATGGTACCTCATTGTTGTTTTGATTTTCATCTCCTGATAATTAGTGATGTGAAACATTTTTTCATGTGTTTTTTGGCCATTTGTATTTTTTCTTTGAGAGAGTGTCTTTTCATTTCTTCTCCCCATTTTTGATGGGGTTAGCTTTTTTTTCTTGTTAAATTCTGTCAGTAAGTTGTATATCTTAGATATTAGCCCCTTGTCTGATGGATATCTAGATGTTATTATAATCTAATGCTTTGTGAAGTACCCCCAAAATAAGTCGTGTAAATCAATCTTCACATTAGTCAGTTAGAATGAACCAGAGTGTAGATATCTACAACTTTCTACTATTATAAATCTAAGTAATATTTATATGAGAATCGTTGACTTTGTGGAGATGTAGCTGTTCAAGGTGCTTTTAGCTCAACAAAAATCTACCCATGTCCCCAGTGTCTATGTGGATGTCAATATGTCAAGTTCTGGATAGTTTAAATTTTAATTTGAGATCTCTTGACAAGCTCAAAAATGAGGCACATTCTTAAAGTATTACCAGTACAGTTCTTAGTATCTTAAAGTTTAAACCTTATTAAAATCAATTTATCAGAGGGCTGTGTACCTTAAATGTACTATTTTATCCTTTGGCGAGAATCACTTTGGCCATAAGATATCCAATAAAAAATTTACACTCCCTTTTTTCTTCTTCCCTTAATCATTACAAGCTGAAAGTTTACCATTCATCACCAGTATTAGTATATCACCTCACCTCAACTCTTGGTTCATTTGGTTTTCTCATATTCTCTCTGGATTCCGTGCATTTTGTTTTCCTAGATGCCAAGTCATTTTTTTTTCCAAATAAAAGCCTGCTGTGTCATCCATTAAATCAAAGACATTCAGTAGCTTCCCAATGGTCTCAGGACACAATTCTCCATTGCCTGATTCTTGTTATATCTGGTCTTCATTTTCACTGGACATGAGCCCTTCTACTTTAACCACTGGGGCTTAAACCCTCCACAAACAACTTATTCTATAAGACAGTCTCATATATTACATCTTCTACTTGGGAAACCCTTTCCTTTTGGTTGCCTGGGGTAAAAGTTTACTCTAGCTTCAGATCTTAAGTAGATCAATACCCTGGTCTAGGTTTAATATTCTGTCTTGTCTGGGTGCTAAGCATGTATCTTTGCTTAACTGTCCTAGCATTGTTTCTGAGTTTTGTTGACTTTTGTCTGACTCTTCAGAAGAGATTCCAGAGAGTATGATTACATTATCTCTAGTTTTCTGTTACCCCTCACCCCTGCAGCACAATTCAATACCTATAACATAATAGCTGCTCAATCAATATAGTCTGAATAAAGGAATCAAATCCACTTAAATCCATCTTCCTTACTTTTGAGAACGTCGGTTAAAATATTTTATTAATGTTTGTTTGCTATTGTTTTTGCATTTTTGGGCCACATCCAGCAATGTTCAAGGCTAACTCCTAGCTCTGCACCCAGGAATTGCTCCTGGCAGGCTTAGGGGACCATATGCAATGCCGGAGATCAAGTTAAGGTAAGCTGCTTGCAAGTACACCCTACATGCTGTACTGTGCTCTGGCTCCTGCCAAAATATTTTAATGACCTCCTAGTAGAGAAAATTTTCTTCAGTTTCTATACTATAAGTAATCTTTCTAAGTAACAGATATTTTATTCATTTTGTCTGTAGACATTGGGAATTAAGTGATTATTTTCCCCTTTTTTGTTTAGGATTAAAGTAGGTCAGGATAAAATTTAGCATTGAATTCTAGTAGGTTATGTTCATTAGCTACAATCCATTAATTCAGTGAATGTTAAATATTTGCAGTATGGTAAATGTTGTTTTCCAACACTGAGAAACAGGAATAGGCAACACCAGAGAAGATCTCCTATAGTGGCATGCAATGTTAAGGTAACTAAAGAATCATACAGATAAGCTGCACCCTGGTAAATTTGAGGTATAGTGTAGAAAAATGACTATGGAACTAGAAGAACTTGAAACAAAAGGAATTTTTTTGTTAGAATAATAGTTCAGTGTTTCTCTCAGGAAGTAGTTAGAATTTAATCAGGCAAAGAGTAGAGGACAATCATACAGAGGAAAAGCATGAGCAAACATACATGTGAAGAATCAATTTTCTGAAGCCAACCAATAATGACAGCCTAACAACTAATTTCAGCAGGAAGACTGAGGTTTACATAGCCTAAAAAATAGAAGAATGAAATGTCATTAATTAATTCTATGGCCAGGGTCACCAAGTAGAAGCAGAGCAGGCAGAGGTTGGTGAGAAAAGATTTAAAAATGTAATAAATAGGGGCCGGAGTGATGGCACAAGCTGTAGGGTGTCTGCCTTGCATGCACGCTAGCCTAGGACAGACCTCGGTTCAATCTCCTGGTATCCCATAATGTCCCCTAAGCCAGGAGCAATTTCTCCTAGCCAGGAGTAACCCCTGAGCATCACCGGGTGTGGCCTAAGAACCAAAAAAAAAATTGTGGTAATTATGGGTGAAGTGGAAACAGTGAGAAGAAGAAAGGATATTAAGGAGGTGGGTATATTTACTTCCAAAGTGAAAGAATCATTGTTGACAATATTGTAGGAGCAGCATGTCTGTGTTTTTAGAGCTTTAATATCTTTGACAACTTATCATTGACTGCCATATAAAATTCCCTAGAAATAGAGCCCAAGATAGGAATCTTTGTGAAAGTGATTGATTACAAAAGGATCTTGAGTAGGTCAGTGAATGTAAATGGCAATGGCATCATGCTGGATGGGTTCAAGTTGTAGGTTAGCCCCAATTTGGTTCTCAGGATGACTGGACTATGTTCTTTTTTGCAGCAGCAGAATCTCTGAGACCATAGGTATTCAGCATGGTTCATATAATATTATAAAAGTTATTTGCATTTTCTCTTTGTGTCTACCCAAATAAAGCATGGTCTATTTTTCTCATCTATTAATAATGAAATTGGGGGGTGGTGCAGAAATGATCCCAGTCTGGAGAGTTATACATAATGTAGAATGGCTGAGGAGTATTTTATGTATGGGCCATAGTATATTACCTAAATTTTATTCATGTAATTTTTCTTATGTGGATGATCTTTAAGCTGCCTTAAGTAGTTGGATTAGAATAAAGGTAAGAAATGAAAATGAACATATGGGGTCTCATATCCTAGGAGAGTTTGCTTGGAAGAGCAGTCACAGGACCTGGAAATAGCACATTGAGAAAAGGAACCATATTTCTCCCTGTGGAGTCCAATCAGAAAAGGATAGTAAATCAATTTATTATGGCTGGAGGATGTTGGCTGAGACTCTTGTTATTGCATTTCAACATGGCAGATGTCCCAAGCCAATTTCAGAGCCTCTATCATACGTTTCCAAGGACTCCATTATGACTACATCCAAAACACTCCAAACTTTGGTGTAAGCTTCATTGATTTAATGTAAATCTAATAAAATGCTATGGCTTTAAAAGAAGCCATACAGAACTTAATTGGACTCCAAGGCAACTGGGATGGTACCTTTTTCTATATCATTTTCTTTGGTGATTTAATTATCTGAGCTACATCATGGCTTAATGGAGCCAAAGGTCTGAAACGGTTTTTGCTTGGTTGTGTTGCAAAGTGAGCAGCTGACATTCTTACAAGATGAAGAGTTGCTTTAAGAGCTAAAGACAGAATCTTGGCTTCTCCCCCTGGAGACAGCCTGCATGGCATGAATCACATGCTGAAGGCACCAAGAGGGGGCTGAGTTGGGGTAGCAATGCTGGTGTTTCCTCAAGTGGCACCTCCCAGAGTTTCTTTCCCAAGGACAGATGTTCCATGGCTAGATGCCATTAATAAAACACTTGGCCCCCAATTTATTAGAGCTTTATCATTTCTGTTCGATTATGTATAAAATTACGTGTACAGAGCTAAGATATCTTTTCCCTTGCCCCCTGGGATGAGCATATTTTATCAAGAGATAACTAATATCTATAATTATATTGAAAGGTAATAGTCAGACAAGGTATTTTTATATTGTCTAGAGTTTAGCACAAAGCGATGGTACAATTCTAAGTCTTAGAATAAACCCTTTGTTTTTTCAAGGTCAATAGACTGAAGTTTGGTTGGACCAAACTAACAGTGACACAGACTTATTTTCTCTTTTTTCCCTATCTGGTGGAGATAGATGTGATAGGTAAAAGCCAATGACTTCGTCCAACACAGCTCAGGGAAGGTATAGAATAAGGTATTCATTAGTAGTGAAGTGAATTTTTTAAGTTGGCACAATGTCACATTGATAAATGAGCTCTGTGGAGGGTCATTTCTTCTTTGCAGTTTATATTATTGACAGTGTACTGTGTGTTATGATCTATCCATGCAAAAATACTTCATAATTCTTTACTGAGCTCTGGCTTCCATATAAATATCAAATAATCATGAGACACTCTGGGAGATAGTTCATGGAAAGCTCTTAGCACAATGCTTCAGATACAGTAATCACTCACTAAGTAGACTTTTTATTCATTTAATGCATGCCCTGCCTGAGCCAGGCACTGTTTAAAGCAATAGAACCATATTCACAGACAAAGGTGATGAGCCTTGCATTCTCATTTGGGTAAATAAATAAACAAGTTGAAAAAGTAATAAATTTTATAAAAAAATAATGAAGCAGAATGAAATGATTAAAATTAAGTGGGAGAGGAGAGATGGTAAGATGTGGTATGGGGTACCTATCTTGGGCTCTCTGTCTTAATCTCCACTTTCCCCATCTTCCTCGTAGAATCTGTATGTTTGGGGATGTAGAGGTTTTCTCTAAGCACCTCTTTCAGTTGACTTCTACTGAATTCAGTCAATGGAAGCAATGGTGAAAGTCTTGAGAAATTGAAGAAGGAAGAAATGGTATTCCCCTGCCACTCCACTGATTAGGCTTCTTAGTAACTTTGGTTTCTGCAGAGCAGGCCAGAAGCTTCTTCCAGCTTCTGTGAGGCAACCCTAATTTCTGGGATTTAGTCATGCTTCTTGCTTCCTTCAACTGTTGTTGCAAATTCTTGGGTTATTAAGACCTGACTGACCACATGAATTATGTATCACATGTAGAACATAAATAGGTGCTAGTATTGAACTTTCACAGACTAGAATGACTTCTGCTTTTCTGCTTGCAGTCAGTTGTACAATGATTTAGAGAAAGTGTTTCTTGAAAGATGACATTTGAAAGGAAAGCTGAAAGACAGGGATGTCATTATGTGATTTGAGGACAAACATTCCAGAATAAGGAAACTGTACATATTAAAACATAAGGGTGAAGCTGATCTTAGGAGTGTGAGAAACATTGATAAAGTTAGTGTGGTCAGAGCAGTGGTTATGAAATAAATGGAGAGAGGAAGGTGGGGTCCAGCTGGCAATGGAAGGTCTTATAAGCCAGAGTGTGAATTTTATTTTTCCACTGAAAAGTTTTTTTGATAAGAGAAAGGATATATAAGCATCATGACCTGTGTTTGAAAAAATTTTTCTGACTGTTCTGTAAAGAATAGTGTAAGGTCATAAGGGTAGGACAAAGACTAATTAAGTGCTTATCCTAATGACTCAAACAAGAAATGGGGTCAACTTTAGTTAGGTTTGGTAGCAAAGGAAATAAAAGTGAGAAATTTCTAATAAGTGTTGGAAGGTGAGAGGAGTGAAGAGAAAGGAAGAAACAAGAGGAATTTAGAGTCTTCTGACCTAGAAGTTTTGGTTAATGATACAATTTACACAGAGGCAGAGGATAAAGGAAACCATCAGTTTTCTGGTGTAAAGAAAACACTTGATATTGAATTTGTTCCAATAGAGATATTTGTTGTGTAATTGTGAAGGGAGTTGGAAATATGTCTGGAACTCAAAGTAGAAGGCATGGAAATTGACAGCATAAATTCATCAGAATAAATAATTTACCAAGGGAAAGAACATGAAATATAACAACACTATTATCACTGTTGCTGTTACTTTTATGATCCCATATTAATGCTCATATTTCTCAAGTTAAAATTTTGGCCAAAGCTTGATATCTGGTCACATTTGTTTAAATGGGCAGGAGAAATTGTGAAAAAAGTGTAGAGAGGAAGTTAGGGTTTTGAAGGTGGAAAGTCTTGAAGGCCAGATTATGAATTTTATTTTGTCACTGGAAAGGTTTTTAGTGATAAGAAAGGACATGTATGCATCACAGCTTATGTTTGAAATAGATTGTTTTGAGTGTTCTATAATGACTCTTGTAAGGCCATAACAGTAGTACAAAGTGTCTTTATTTGTTTTATTTTGCAGTGATAGTTTAAGGTTTATCATGGAAGGTGAATGCTCTACAATTGAGCCACATCTCTGGCCCAGAAAACTGTTCATTTGGATATGTAATATACATATACATATATATATAGAGAGAGAGATGATAGGTAGAGAATGATAGAGATGATAGAGATGGTTGTAGTGAGCAGCCAACCAACCGTTTTGCCTAAATGTTAGGCTATTCTTAGTCCTTTTCTCTCTAGACCAGATGGCTAGCCGAATAAGTAGTAAAAGTGATGGATGGTCTAAAGCTGTGACTATCATTGTCACGTGGAAGTTTTCTGGATAGAGGCCCAGGCCAGTTCATAATAGAGTAGAAAATAAATTTGCTTCATGTTCCTATTTGGTATAAATAATTGATTCAGCCAGTCTGAATTTCTTCATAAACAAAAGCTTTATTGGGAAGCAGTTGTGATGGGTACCTTTGAGCCATTACAGTCCTACCTATGGTATAGATTCACTTAGCCAATTTTGTTCACACACACACACACACACACCAAAATCAATTGGTATTATGACCAAATTAACTCGGCAAAGCATTAAACAAGATACAGGGAGGGTGTGGCCGGAGAGATAGCATGGAGGTAAGGCATTTGCCTTACATGCAGAAGTATGGTGGTTCAAATCCCGGAATCCCATATGGTCCCCTGAGCCTGCCAGGAGCGATTTCTGAGTATAGAGCCAGGAGTAACCCCTGAGCGCTGCCGGGTGTGACCCAAAACCAAAAACAAACAAACAAACAAACAAAAAAGGATACAGGGAGGGTGTATCTTTTTTTTTGTATATTTTTGATATCTTTTTAAATTTTTAAAATTTTTTTAATTTAAACAGCATGGTTACAAGGTTGTTCATAATGCAGTTTTCCCCCACAGAGAGAGTTGTTCATAGTTGAGTTAGTTATACAATGTACAACAACTTTACTGGTTCACATTTTCTACCACCAATGTCCCTAGTTTTTCTCTCAACCTCCCCCGAGTTCCTCTCCCTTTCCTGTCTCTGGGGCATATCTTTTATTTCTCTCTCTCTCTCTCTCTCTCTCTCTCTCTCTCTCTCTCTCTCTCTCTCTCTCTCTCTCCATTTTCCCCCTTTAGACACTTTGGCTTTCAGTACAGTGAACATTTTCTGCCACCAATACCCCTGGTTTCCTTCCCACCCCCTCCCCCCCGCCCCTGGAGCAGACATTTTACTTCTCTCTTTTGTTCTCTCTCTCTTTTTTGGCATTGTGGTTTACACTATTGATAATTAAGGGATACCATCATATCACTTTACCCCTTTAAGCACCCAGTTCTAGAGTGATCAGTTCCAACTGTCACTGTCACTGAAAACCATTCACTATCCTAACTGGATTTACCACTTTTTGTAGCAGGCTTCCTACCATGGGACTCATCTATATCCTCATCCATATCATCTCTGGGTATTCTTATCATATCTATTTTTTATACTCCACAAATGAGGGATATTTCCTGTTTCTCCCTCCCCCTCTGACTCATTACCCGTACCTTATAATAATCTCTATATTCATCTATGTATAAGCAAATTTAATGAGTTCATTTTCCCTAACAGATGAGTAGTATTCCATTTTCAGATTATGTCTATTATAAATAGTGCTGCACTGAACATAGGAATGTGGATGAATTTTCTGCATGGTGTTTTTGGGTTCCTAAGGAGTAGTATTGCTGGATCAAATGAAAACTCAATTTCTAGTTTTTTGAGGAATATCCATATTGTTTTTCAAAAAGGCTGATTAGTCTACATTCCCACTAGCAGTGAATGAGAATCCCTTTCTCCCCACATACATACCAGCACTGGTTCTTTGTGATGTGTGCCAGTCTCTGGTATGAGGTGGTGTCTCATTGTTTTTTTTTTTTTTTGATGTGTATTTACTTGATTAGTGATTTGAAACATTTTTTCATGTGCCTTTGGTCATTTATATTTTTTCTTTGAGGGAAGGTCTGTTAATTTCTTCACCCCATTTTTGGATGGGGTTAGATTTTTTTCTTATTGGTAAGTTCTATTAACCCCTTATCTGATGGATAGTAGGTGAAAAAAATCTCTCCCATTCTGTGGTTATTCTTTGTATCCTAGTCACTGTTTCCTTTGAAGTGCAGAAGCTTTTCAGTTTAATGTAACCTATTTATTTATCTTTGCTTCCACAGAAGTGCTTTATTTTTGAAGATGCCTTTAGCTTCAATTTTATAAAGTATTCTGCCTATATCTTCCTCTATGTACTTTATGATTTTAGGCCTGATGTCAAGGTCTTTAATCCACTTATATTTGACCTTCATACATGTTATTAAAGAAATGTTTGAGCTCACATTTTTTTTGCATGTAGTTGACCAGTTTTTCAACACCACTTGTTGAAGAGACTTTTCTTGCTCCACCTTTTTTTTACTCCTTTGTCAAAGATTAATTGATTGTATACCTGTGTCTCAGTCTCAGAATATTCAAGTCTATTCTACTGATCTAAGGATCTGTCTTTATTCCAATACCATTCTGTTTTAATTATTACTGCTTTACAGTACAATTTAAAGTTGAGAAAAGTGATGTTTCTCATCTTCTTCTTCCCAAAGACTGTTTTATGTACTCGTGGACATTTATTATCCTAAATGATCTTCAAGTGTGTTTGATTAACTTCTTTGAAAAATGTCTGGGTATTCTATTCTTTGGGGGAATCTCTTGCTCTGTACTCAGAAATTGCTCATGGCTCCAGGAACCATATGGGATGGTGAGAATTGAACCCACATCTGTCCTGGGCCAGCCATGTGCAAGACAAATGCTCTACCACTGTGCTACCACTCCTGTCTGGGTATTCTTATAGGGGTTGCATTAAAGCTTTACAATGCTTTGGCAAGTGTTGACATTTTATTGATGTTAATTCTCCCAATTCATGAGCAGGGAATATGTCTTCATTTTCTTGTGTCCTCTTATTTCTTTAAACAGTGTTTTGTAGTTTTCTTTGTATAGGTTTTCATATCCTTAGTTAAGTTGACTCTAAGGTACGTGATTTTCTGAGGCACAATTGTGAATGGGATTGCCTTTTTTTTAAACTTTTTTTTTATTTTAATCATAGTGGTTTACATAATATTCACAGTAATATTCCATTTACAAATAAACATTGAATCAGGGGAATTCCCATCACCAAGTTGTCCTCCCTCCACCTCCATTCCCATTCTGTCTCCCATATCCTCCACCCTCTCCCCAGGGTCTTCTAGATTGAGTGACTCCCTCTGTTTCTG
>PVKC010034910.1:0-13620 GCA_004027635.1 Crocidura indochinensis
CAGAGTGCTTGCTTTGTAATTGATTGACCAAGGTTCAATCTCCAGCACCCTATATGGTCCCCCAAGCCTGAATGAAATGAACCAAGACTGCAGAGCCAGGAGTAAGCCCTGAGCACCACTGGGATAGCTATCAATAAAACTAAACTAAACAAGACCCCAAAGCTGTGATTTAAACAAGTTAGGACCCTTTGGGACTGATGCTAAGGTCAATCCCAGTGCTTTGAGTTTAAGAACTCTAAATAAATACACTAGATATGATCAGAAACATTTTTGTGTAAACTTAGACCTTAAGATTGCATTTCTATTTACATTTCCCTTTATGGTAAATATTCCTATTATTCATAACTTTATGTTTTTCCCTTCAAGGCATATGGGAATATTACAGTATTCCTTTCACAATGTTAAATAAAGTCATGTGATGATATAAAATTATGATATTCTGGGACAAAAGATTTGTTATTTATTTGTTCAAGACCCTTTGGTTCTCTCCCCAACATCTGCCTTGTAATGTAGAAGTAAATGTCCTGAGATCTAGATCCATAACTGTCAAAGGTAGACAAATAAGTCCTATCCAAACTCTAATGAGTTAAATGTTTAAGACGACTAATCTCTTTTGTTAAAGCTAAGTTCATTCTAGTGAAAGTTGTTACCAAGCATTGTCTCTCTTGTTGTGACTAATAAGGAACAATTTTTAAAAAATCACAAGTTATGCATTTAGAATCATCATCACCATCTTTCTCAGGACACTATAAATTAATGCTCATCAACAGAAATTAAACAAAAACCCATCTTAAAAGACCATCTTAAGTTTTCTAGCAATCACATTTTAAAAAGAAAAATGTACACAGGTTTTACTTTAAATATACTTATTAGGGCCTGAGATATAGCAGAAGATAGAGATAGAGATAGTAGATAGTAGACAGTAGATAGTAGAGATAGCAGTAGAGATAACAGTAGGACATTTGCCTTAGAGGCAGAAAAACGATGGTTCAAATCCCAGCATCCCATATGAACCCCCGAGCCTTCTAGGAGCGATTTCTGAGTGTAGAGCCAGGAGTAAGCCCTGAGTGCCAATACTGGGTGTGGTCCCAAAACAAAAACAAACAGAATACAAAACAAAAAATAAGTATATTTATTAATATACTTGAAATCTTTTTGTGATCAATATAAAATATATTTATGCTGCATCATCTTTTTTCATACTAAGTACTTGGATGACATATGTATAGTATACACTTATAAAAAAATATCAGTTAGAACTAGTTTTGTTTCAAACTGCCGATATAATACCTTCTAGCCAAATACCATCAAACACGTTTGCAGCTAAAGAAAAGATGTAACTCTTGGAGAAATATGCAACATTTAATAAAGGGGGTGAGAATGACTTATAGGATATAGATTTTTATTTGGTGATTTCAAGAATGTGCAAGGAAGCAGAGTTTCACAAACTGAGTGTTCTCAGAAAGAGTGGGAAAACTCTGATTGTATATCTCAATAAAAACTTGCTTAGGGAAGAAAGTTCAATTTTAATTGGCAAAAGCAATGGGTGACTCATGTTAGTCAGAAAAATGATATTTTGCTATTTAGACATTGCTCATGCATAGTATATGCTCTGACATTGTAACAAAGTGATCTAGATTACCTATTTTTCCATCCTGTTTAATGATGACCCTATAGAATGTTGATGTTTCATGGGGTTATTTGTGTACAGCAGAAAACAAAGACCCAACATAGCAGAGTAGCCATATGCAACATTGTTCCTAATTAATAATATTACTGCAACTACTAGACAAAAAAGACTAGGTTGGAGTGAACTTTAGCTTTCTAATTTTGAAAAGGGAAGGAAAAACTTACAGTAAACAAGTGGAAACGCCCTTACCCCCATAAAGTTAGGGTTTCTATTGCCCTATAATTATTCAACAATGCTAAATAAGAACATTGTTGAGATAGCCCCATTGAAACTTCTCAGTTTTCTAGTTTTACTATTAACCTTATTGCAAACATAAATGACCTTTTCAATATAAAGTATGTTAATATTATAGCTAACATTCTGCATTACCACTCTTTCTCACAGCCACAGCCAAGGTATAGATAATTTGTGAAATAAATCCCCCCCTCTAAGTCAGGATTAAATATATCAGTTAGTACAAACCTATATGTGCTAACTTTTGTCATTATTATTCAGGTTAAAACACATTCCTAAAAGACTAGTGCTGCTTTAATGTATTTAAGTAGGAAATAATAATGTTATCTATAACTACTAACACATAAATGTATGCGAAGTAGATAGTGTTCAATCATACAAAGAACTTTACACACTATATTATTTATCAAAATGTCTGCATTAATTACAGATATCTCTAAAATATGGTACATATTTAATGCATCCCAGTCTATATGTGTTTTCAATATTTTGTACTATCAAGGTCTTAATGCTAGGTTTAATATCTATAGTCACCAAAATATAATAGTCCAGAGGAATAGTACAACAGGTAGGGTGGTTTCCTTGCACACAACTGACAGTTCATTTCTCAGTATAACATATTGTTTCAATGATAACAATGATGACTCCTATCCTCCCAAAAATTTATAACTCATTACCTCACCTAAATGAATTGTCAGTCAAGATAGTATAATGGTCAACGCACTTCTCTTGAACAAAGTCAAATCTGGTTCAATGCACAGTAATGAATATGTCCCCTGAGTAACTTCAAGGGAGCACAGAGCCATGAGTCAGTAGCACTTAATACTACAAGTGTGGCCAAAACATCAACAACCCTATGAGCATTCTGTGGCATAACCTATTCAATTAAATTTGCAAAATAAGCCTTATGGAAAGAAACTTCAGACTAGGTTGGTTTTTCTGCAGTATTTTCTTCAGTTATAAATATCTAATGAGGGAGGAAAGACAGAGGTAAGTAACTAAAAGCAGATAGGAAAGTAACTAAAAGCAGATGGGAAATTAATATAGAGAGGGTTACCAAAGAATGAGTGGTGGGTAATAGACTGTGTTGGATTGCAACCTCGGACCTTGCAGAGTATACTGAGAGTGGATAAAGGTGGCAATACCTATAGATTTTTTGGGGGGAACCACACCAGTGATGCTCAGGGGCTACTCCTGGCTATGCGCTCAGAAATCACTCCTGGCTTGGGTGACCATAGGGGACCAGGGGATAGAACTGCGGTCTATCTAACTGCAAATACCCTACCGATTGCACCACTACTCTGGCCCCACTTATAAGATTTCTTGAAAACTTCCATGACATCAAACAGGACAAGGGGCCATTTTTACTTTCTGAATCTAGAAATTCAGAATACAGTGCTTTAATATAGAAATCAGTGAAAATGTTTATAATAAAGTTAGAAGCAAAACAAGAGCTGGAGGTGGCCGGGCGTGGCACTGGAGGTAAGGTGCCTGCCTTGCCTGCGCTAACCTAGGACAGACCGCGGTTCGATCCCCCGAACCCCATATGGTCCCCCGTGCCTGCCAGGAGTGACTTCTGAGTGAATAGCCACGAGTAACCCCTGAGCGTCACCTGGTGTGCCCCCCCCAAAAAAACCCAAGAGCTGGAGAGAAAGTGTAGTAGGAAGACTGTTTCCTTTGCATACTGCAAAATCAGATTTAAACCCTGAAATCCCATATGGCCCTCCCAAGACTGTCAGGAGTGATTTCCTGAACACAGAGCCAAGAGTAATTCCTGAGCACTACCAGGTGTAGCCCAAAAACCAGGCTTCTCAATCAAATATAAAAACATACTTTCATATTAAAAAAAAGATATTAAAGAAATGCAATATTTTTATCATTATTAGATTTCATACAAACCTAAAAAAAAGCTTGGCGTATCAGTAGGAAGTTAATTTACAAAAATAAATCGTATGTGATCATTTCAAAACAGATTGTCTATTGTAAAGCTGTTTTATGCATATCAATACATATAAGCATATATGACTTATATATAAGTCATATATGCTTATATGTGTTTGTCTTTGAGTGTATTTATTTAATGCGCCCTGCCTGTAAGTGAGAGAAGAGTAGTTTAACAAGTTGTGTAAAGCCATAGAGAAACGAGTGAAAGAATTGGTTCAGTCTTCATTATCCATATTTGTTCACAGGGAAATAAAAAATAAATATTTATTCTAATAGATGTGGGAAGCCCATAGGGTGCCTATAAGTAGAACTGACTTGAGAGAAGAATGTTACCATTGACCACTGAAAAGTGGGAGACTTTTAAGTCAGAAAATATTTTATTTTTGTTTTAGAATACACTGGGCAGTGTTTTTTCAGGGGCTGTTTGACTCTGTGCAAGAATCATTCCTGTTGATGCTGAAGGACTATATGTGGCACCTGGGATTTGAACCACAAAAAGTCAACCAAGTGCAAAACAAGTGCCTTGGCTCTAGTACTCTCTTTCGACTTCAGAAAACTATTTTTAATGAAACATCATATTGTTAATATGTATAATAAAGCAGACCTGGTATACATTTCTGAGCATTTTTCCTGAGCATTCCAGGCAGCAGGCAGGTAGTTGAAAAACAAAGGAATACAGTAAATATGGATGGACCAGGAGTTTCAAAACAAACTCTTCAAGGGTAAGTAAAAGACAGACGTGAGGTCTAAACAGCATGCACAGAGCGTGGAGATTCGTCAAGATTACATAATGAAGTCAAGAAAGTGAAAAGGCAAACACTAGCACAGCCAACTTGAAGAATAAAAGGCGATTGCACCAGAGATTAAGATAAATAAAATAAATAAAAGTCATTGTTTCAGTACATAGGAAGAAAAGGTCAATGGAAAAATAAAGTGAACCTCAGAGAGGCTGCTGGGGTAATTGACAGAAAAAGCAGACAAAGCTCTTTTAGTAAAATATAAATAAATAACTAGAGTAACTGGAGGTCTTGGTTGCCTCAAAACTCCCCAAGGCTGTAAGGAGGGAGCAGAGACAGGGGCATGGGGTCAGCAGCCAGAGAGAACCACAGGAGTTGGTTAGGAGACAGGTAGATGAGTATTGTTCTAGCATGTTCAGAACTTGATGTAATGCAATGCTGATGGAGAAGTGCACACATTCCCTTATTATTGAGAAAATAAGCTGGATATTGAGACAAAATATTTGTAGATTATAAGGAAAGCATCTAAATCATAGAGTCATAGAGTGGAACATGGGAGTCGTGGGAGGAATAGAGGAAAGGAAATAGAGATGAATGGTAAGAGGGAGAATTAGAGGGTTGGGGAAATAAAAAGGAAATAAATTAAATAGAAAACCAAAATTTCAAAGTCCATAACATTCATTTTGCCAGAAAAATAATTAAATAGCCTATATAAGAAAGGGAATTTGGGTGGGGGGAGATCATTTCCAGGACTTGAATGACAGGCTCTGAACTGAGTGGTGCAGATATCTGAGCTCTAACTTTCTGTCATTGTGACTTTATGCCTTACACTTAGAGAAAAAGTAGACTCTGATCACCTATGACATCGCCCAGAGCCATGTTTTGTACAGGTGTCTTCTGTCCAAGGACTGAGAAAAATGCATGGCAGAATGCTTTGCTAATATTAATATATCTTCTCTTCAGTAACCGTTTTAACAACTTTCTTCTTCCAAATAAGGATAACAACATAATGATAACATAATAACAAATAATAATAACATATCAGCACTTCCCTGGCCCAGGCTCTTCAGTTCTTCAGAAGGGAAGTACATGCATACATTCATATTTATACACAAGTGTAAAATTTAAGCTTCAAACCAGCCTACATGCTAAATGTTCCTGTTATCCCTTGCCAACCACTCCCCATTTGTGTGAAAAAATTAAGGAAATTCTCAAGGACAATCTGATCCTTTCATTCTAGTTCCACTTTCTCTGTTGACAAGCAATCCTGGTTAGCTCTGGTTTTTGGAAACCTTTGGTACCCAAGTTTCCCAGAAGTCTGTGCTGGAATGAAGGCAACAAACCACTGCCCCCGCCCTAGATTTTGGAGAACACCCCAGGTAGCATTTGCAACTGTCACTTAATGCAAACTGGGACCTCACAATTCTGCAGGGTCCACTGAAGCACTAACTACCTGGGACATGTCTGCAAATCAACTGATCCCTGGAAGGGATAAGGACGGGCTCTTAAAGCCGCCAGCCCTGCCCAGCTTCAGAAAAGAAAGAAATGGAAGATCATGTGAGATATGAAGGACAAATTGTAAAACCTGGGAAAGTTTGGAAACAACATCAGAAACTAGAGATGTATTTGGAGCTTGAGAAGGTGAGATATGGGTCTGAACCCAATTTCCTGAGTTCAAAGGTTGGTGTGATCTTGGTTACTACATCTTGTTAGCGATACTTTCTTTCACAGTTTTCCTTCACAGTCATAGCCTTGTCCTCCAGTTTCCTCCTATTTACTAATACCTTTGGTACAGTATGTTAATATGTCCCAAACCTGTACATTCAGGCGTTTCATATATGTTAGCTGTTGCTGTAATTTTGTTGTCTTTATTAGCTCCTCAAAGAAAGGGAATAAGAATTACAGGTGTTCTCCCAACTTGAGTTGTGATGAAGAAAGCTATTTCCTGGACCAAAAGAGTCCATGCTTCTGTAAATGCTTCGTAAAGAAGTCTCTGCAAATAAGCAGAAAATCTCCAGGAGGACTTTGCAAACGTCCTAAGTTAAAGAAAGGGGTTCTGAATGAGTACAATCCTCTCCAACCACACACTTTTCTAAGTGGGAAGGGGCATGTTTCTCAAAGGTAGTGCAAGGCCTTGAATCCTAGAGACAGTTTCCCGCCTCCAAGAGATTAGCCAGCTAAGACAACAGCTCTGCCCTCCCCCTGGTGCCCTGCCCTTTAGTTCTCTTGGAGATGCTGAGGGGCGAGCGCCCTCCAATGCCATAGGGCGGACGAGGCTGCCAGCGTCCTGGCGGCGGAGACCTGGAAATGGGCGGTGAAAGTCCTGGCTGCGTCCCACTCCGCTGGAGTTGCAGGCAGAAGGGATCGCGAAGAAGTCAGCCTTCTCCGCCTCAGCTCCAAGTTTTACAATCATCAAAGATGAGACTTCGGATAAGACTTCTTCAAAATTTAATTTTCGACTAATACGTTAGCACGGTTGTCTTCTTTTTTTTTTTTTTAATTGCTTGCAAATGCATTTTCTCAGTACTATAATGGAATCCGTGTTGCCCGTTGGCTGGAAGGCTAAATAGGAATACTGATCGACCTAAGGTTTTTTTTTTTTTTTCTTTTTTTACAAACAGCTTAGAGGGCGGGGTGGAATGGTACAGAGGGAGGTTCTGAAACGTTTTTTTAAGAAAAAGAAAGGAGATTTAAAAAAAAAATCAATGACAAACCTTAAGCTGAAATGACTGGCCGAGTCTGCCAGAAATGTTAATTTTCTCTAAATATTCTAAAGCTTCTTTTAAAAGATGTCCTGCCTTTTCTAGTTTGCAATTAGATAACGTTTTAGGCAAAATGAGCCCAGACTTAGTGGAAGGGAGAATGGAAGTTGGGGGATGGAAGAACCTAAAGGAAGGCGGGGAAAAGAGTTGTTATCTCCTAACTGGAAAGAGCTGAAGGAGATACCCAGAATTAAGATTATCCAGAGCTGATATAAATGTAAAGGTAAAGAGTGCTGTTAGAGAAATAACTACACTGAGAACTATCATAACAATGAGAATGAATGAGGGAAGTAGAAAGCCTGTCTAGAGTACAGGTGGGGTGGGGAGGAGGGCGATTTGGGACCTCAGTGATGGGAATGTTGGTCTGGTGAAGGGGGGGGTGTTCTTTACGTGACTGAAACCCAGCTACAATCATATTTGTAATCAAGGTGTTTAAATAAAGATATTAATAAAGTATAGGCAAAGAATCTAGTATTGTTTGTGATATTTTCTTTTTTCTTTAGGAGAGTATAAGAAAACAGGATGTATGATCTCGAGTGCCTATGCATGGTTATCCATACCACCAAATGTTCTTCCAATACAGCAGTCTTGGTAACTATTTTAGAGTTTTGTCGAGTTTTAGGTTTTTGACTCTTTCCCAGATTCTTTTTATCATTATGATTATTTTTCCACCCTACCTAGAGGAGAAATTAATGACCGTGAGACTGTGGTATTACATAATAGATCCATTGTTTCCTTTGCTACAATTGGTATGATGGACCCACCCACATGACCACATCAGCAATAGCTAGAAGAAATGAGGAGGGAAACAAAGTAGTAGAGGTCGTTGCATATGAAGACCTTCCATTATAGTTAAGATCCAGAGTGTATCTGAGTCCAGTGTCCCCTGAGAAAGGGCCAGAGAAATCTTTTTGGTTGGTTAGCTCTTGGAAATTCCAGAGTTCAATTCTTAGAAATCTTCCAGGATGGAGATCTTCATGCAGAGCAATCACAAAGAGGTAGAAAAGCCTGAAGCAAGTAAGACCAAAACATTACTAAAAGGAGACACAGCAGTCATGTCTTTTCTGTAGACTCTTCTATATGCATCTGAAATCAGAAATGGACATTTCAAAAGGAAGTGGAGGGAATAGGAGAGTTGTCGATACTTTGTCACACCACTGGTTTTGTTCTGTGGAAAGGACATCTGACCTGGATAAAATATATGAATCTGGGGCTGGAGAGATAGCATAGCGATAGGGCATTTGCCTCACATGTAGCTGATCCAGGACAGATGATGTTTCGAATCCCGGCATCCCATGTAGTCCCTGCCAGGTGTGATTTGTGAGCACAGAGCCAAGAGTAACCCATAAGCACTACCGTGTGTGAGCCCCCAAAAAGAATATGGTTCTGAAGTGTTTTCATTATTACCCTTTCAAAGTCAGGGTCTTTATGATGACCAAAAAGTTGCATCCTATTTTGTATAATTATGTCTGGATTACAAAACTGTAAGCCCCCAATATTATTTTAAATAATGTGCACACATGCAAGCTGTCTCTCTGTCTACTCTTCCTTCCATTCCTCTCACTTCTTCCCTGCCTCCCTCTCTCCCATCCCTCTTCCTCTCTCTTTCTCTCTCTCTCTCTCTCTCTCTCTCTCACACACACACACACACACACACATTTTGTTTTTGAAACACACCCAGATATGTTCAGGGCTTATTCCTGGCTCTGTGTTCAGTAATCAATGCTAGTGAAGTTTTGGAGACAATATTTGAAAAGTTGAAGATGGACTCCTGAGGGCCATGCAAGTATATGTTATACTCATTGTTTTCTCTCTAGCCCCACACATGCTATTTCAAAGCAAAGCTCAACATATTCAGCTTCAAACCCCAACCTTTAAAGGAGAGGTAAGAAGGAAGAAAGGAAGAGAAATGGAAAAAGCGAAAGAAGAAAATAAATTGGTTGGTTCGTGTCTGCAAACATATACAAAAATATTTTTGGTCAAAAGGCTCAATTTATATCTATCTTAAACTATTTCATAGCAGGGAGTCATGGAGTATTAAAAACAGGAAATTTTATGAGACCCATTTATTCAGGCCACAGAAAAGCAAAATCCTTGGAGGAGCAAAAGAAATCCAAGTAAGAATAGAACAAGTAAGATGTAAAATGGAAGTAAGAGAAGAATGAGAAATAAAAGAGAAATAGCTGTCTAATAAGTTAGGGATAAGCAAGTGTTTGTGATAGCACACTTATCAAAGAGTGCTATCAGTTTGATCCTTTGGTGGAGATATTTAAGATCAGATAAAAGGAAGGGGCTTTGTATAATACCAGCTTAGAAGCTCAAGAAGAAATCCAAGATTCCATAGATAGATGATGATGATGATGATGATGATGATAGATAGATAGATAGATAGATAGTTGATAAATAGATATATGATAGACAGACAGACGGATAGATAGATAGATAGATAGATAGATAGATAGATAGATAGTTGATAAATAGATATATGATAGATAGATAGATAGATAGATAGATAGATAGATAGATAGATAGATAGATAGATAGATAGATAGATAGATAGATAGATTTCATGCAGCTTTCTAAATGGACTATAGTAGAATAATCCTTTCTGGATATGGAGCATGGAATGATAAGAACAGAAACTCTGTTGGATGCCAAAGGAGGCTCTCAAGTTTTTAGTGGGGTGGTGATTTAGCCAATGTTTTCCTGAGTTATGTCCTCTAGTTGGAGAAAGCCTCCTGGCCTCGGGTTCAGGCATGGATGCTCACTACTGGTTCCCCAAGGGAGGGAGCCCCAGGCAATTGTCACCGTGTCTCCACTCATCTTGGCCAGTTAATTCAATTATGCCTCCTGCTAAGAATGTGTAGCCAATTGCTCTCCAAGAAAGCGGCAAAGAGGGAGAAAGAGGAATTAGCTTTTCTGAAAAGCCTAGCTTTTGGGTCAAGCAGGATGACACCTTATTAATTGCTCAAGGCCATTAATTGGATGGGAAGGGGGAGACAGTGTGTTAGGGTGGGAGGGGGACTGTCTGACAGAAATAAATCCCTCAAATGCCTGCATATCTCTCACATACAGACACCAAACACACCACACACCTGCCTCAGTGCTTTTCTTTAGAAAAGGGGTGCATGTAGCAACCTTAGAGCAGATGGATGAGAGTGCTGACCAGTGTGTGCATATGGCTCAGATGATTTCCTCAAGTTTCCTTTCAGAAATAAACAGCTTTTTTTGGGGGGGAGGGGAAGACTAGGATGGAGTGAAAGGGAGTTGTTGGCCAAATGGAGTTTCCCTACACACAGTTCAAAGGCTAATGTGGAAAGCTTCAAAGCAGTTTGGGAGAACTTTCCCAGAGAAGATTGACATATCCTGGAAGTAGATCCTTAAACTCAGAAGGAAGCATGGCACCTGCTATCATCTCCTTTAAATATAAGGTGGGGGGGGGTTGTTTCTCTTTTTAGCAGAATGTTTAGATTCTACTAATTTCATGATGTGGGGACATTCAAAAAACATAATAGGGGCCCGTGAGATAGCATGGAGGTAAGGCGTTTGCCTTTTATGCAAAAGGTCATCGGTTCAAATCCCAGTGCCCCATATGGTCCCCCATGCCTGCCAGGAGCAATTTCTGAGCATGGAGCCAGGAGTAACCTCTGAGCACTGCCGGGTGTGACCCCCCCAAAAAAAACATAATAAATGAAACATTGAATGTCTTTTATCTCTGTCCCTTGAAGTCATCAGGTAAATGAGCTGGGGAAGGGTCAAGGAATGGGGAGTTAATGTATATCATCATTACTTTGGTGATGTCCTGTTCACCTGTTCACCGTGACAAGACAACTGGAAGTTATCTGGTAGATGTACTCAGCTTAAGGGCAGAGCTTATTACCAAGTAATAAGAGAGAGAGGGGGGAAAGAGAGAGTAATAAGGTGTAGATGTGCTGTATGTGAATCAACTCCCATCCCAGATAGAACCAAACACATAGACCAGACAGACATATGTTGGACTAGCAGAGCTACTGAGCCTTCAAGGAGCAGGAAGCAGGTCTGTATCTGCTGCCTGGACCAAAGCAGGAAAAGAACCTTCAATGAAGATGTATCTGACAGTATATGAGAGGTGGGTTGGGGGTGGGGAGAGACTCTGACTAAAATGGCTCCATCCTTTGCCCCTTATTTAGATTAAGTGGGAAACCAACAGCCTCCATCAGAAAAAAAACTTATCTGGCCAGTCCCAAGATACATGCAGAGGCTAAATACAGCCCCTTCCTGGGTGGGTGGAAGGGGATCAGTTTGCAGTTCTGTAAGGAAGGTTTGGGGGATTAGGTCCCAGAAGTAATTTCCCCTCTGGGTAGAATATTGAGGCCCTATTCAGTCCAGACAGACCAAAAATTCCATTTTTAGTATTGGATGATTCAGTACCTCAGTGTTAACAGCATCAGTTTCCCTCCCTCTACTCAAGGACCAAGTTGGATGTTCTTCCTTTTCAACTGCTTGGGGCATTCAGTCTCTTAATTCTGACTTTATTAAACCAAAATATAGAATTTCAAGATGTGGGGGTAAGGGGGACCTTGGCACATCTTGAAAAGAGAGCAAGTGATGGCTGCTGACCCTTGGGACTGGACCAAGCAAGGCATCATGAATCTCCATTTCAGACAGGACATTTCAATTCTCATCATGTTCCTTTGTCCATTTATATAAAGCAAAGCTCTCTGAGTGACAGCCCCAGTTAGCCTGCATGAGCAGATCCTAATAAACCCTACCAAATCTCAACCTAAAATAAAAAGAAAGGAAAATAAAACATTCATATTTGCTATCAGCTTAATAAGTTTTGTTCTTAAACATTTAAGCACTAACCAACATGAAATGACAATAAAGTACATTTTCTGTCTAGGAGGTGTATCCATGGCCCAGGTATTACTTAGAAGCTAGAAAATGTCTGGAAAGCAATGGTGCCTCAGTATTGCCAGCATGTAGCCATGGACACCCGCTCCAAGCACCAGAGCACTAGATGCAATAAGTTGAATTTTGAAGGAAGCAAAGAACCAATATGATTTGAAAGTCTAACAACCACCAAAAAGAGAGAGAGAGAAAGAGAGAGAGAGCTGCCTCCTTCCTCTCCTTTTTGTAAAATATAATATTCAAAAAATAAGGATTATTTAGGGGTAATGGTGTTCAAATACCTGAGCCACTGCTAAAAGGTCGACTTCCCAGCCCCCCTTCAGCGCAGTTTCCAAAAAGGGGAAGAAGGAAAACACAAAAGAGGGGGAAATGGGTTGGGTTGGGGAGTGGAAGACGTTTTACCTAAATGTAGAATCTTGTCACACATCTCTATTCTCCTGCATTCTTCTTAAATATATTGTCAGTTACACCATTCCTTTATAATGGGAACTTGGGACAGTCCATCATGGCTATTTATTTTAAAAGCTGCTGAAAGTGCAAGCAACCACCTGGTGTTTTTTTTTTTTTAAATGAAATGGGAAAAGAACCCAAAATTGATGTAAATATGGAAAGAACAGTATTGTTTCCACTTGGGTAAAGGCAGACACCCCAATCTGAGTGAAATGGATTTGGGTACTTGGTGTAAAAAAGCAGCTTTCAGCATCCAGGGAGTGGAACCAATAGGAATGAACACTTAGCCGTGTAAAAAGGATGCTTTAATTAATATATATTTCTATCTCTAATATACACAGAGGGGACGAGATCTTCATCTTCATAATAAAATGAGTGCAAATGCTCTCTGCAGAGATTAGTCGCCACCTCAGTCGGTATAGAAAAAGCATGATAAAGGTTGGAAAAATGGATAAAAATGTTGAAAGAACCTCCAGTTCCTTATTAGGCGAAGATACAATATTTATTCCTTGTCTCCTGGGATAAATCTCTTCTGCCTATTGTCCTCCCAGTTCTCAGTGCTGATGCTTAATTTTCAAAACTTCTATATTACCAAGGGACCTACGACATCAGCCAAAGAAATACTCAGCAAGTACAAAATCTGTTCCAGGGAGCTGCTTTTGTGCAGAGGGAAAATTTTGTTCCTACAGGTTTTAAGTGGGTACGAGGCGAGGAGCTATATCTGATCCCGGCAAAGCCATTACAATTTAGATCTCTATCTATAGAACATTTTTTTCCTTAAAAAATTGGAAAATACACGAAGTTTTGGATTTTTTTTTCCCGATTCTTTTTTTGGAGGGGGAAATTGCACCGTAAGCTTTTGGAGAAACCCAACATGTCAACTACCTTTCCGGGACTAGTCCACGATGCCGAG
>PVKC010034911.1:0-13608 GCA_004027635.1 Crocidura indochinensis
CTTTCTGAGCACAAAGCCAGGAGTAACCCCTGAGCACCACTGAATGTGGCTAACAAGCAAACAATAAACACAATAAAATGGAATTTCTTGGTCAATAGATTTATTGGGGGGATGTTTTGGTTCAAACCAACATATTTACAGCTTACTCCTGACTTTGTGCCTAAGGATCATTCCTGAAAATGCTTGGGAAACCACACTTGGTTCTGGGTAATGAATCTGAGAAACCTGCATGATAATCAAGTGACCTGCCCTCACTACCATCTCTCTAGCAGTCTATTCTTAATTTTCTGAGAAATCTCCATACTGTTTTTTCCCAGGGGATGAACGGGGACACATTTCCTTCTTTAGAATATGAGTGGCTTTTGTTTTGCTTTTGTTTTTGTTTTGTATTGCTGCTTTTCTATAAGCACAAGTTATTTCTAGTTCTTGGATATATGCCATTCTTATTGGTATGAGCCTTATTTTCTTGTATTCTTAATAACCAGATTCTGATGTTTCATTACTGTTCTGGAATTTCAGGAAGCAGAGTTATGGAATGTAAATAAACTAATGCTTTAACTATGTTCATTTCTTGTAGATGGTCTCCTCAGAGACTTGATCAAGCCCTAAGAAACTTACATATAATATTCAGCAATCAATAACAGTATATGTGCTCCCGGGGTTCATGTTTTGGTGCTATGTGCCTGTGTGTTGTCAACCCATGTACAGGGTGACTGCACATGTTGACTGTGTCTCCTCCTTCGGATGTATCCTTTAGTACTTTCTTACTTTCATTCTAGGATATGTACTAGGGTGATCTCACTGATTTTGGAAAAGTCTTTCTTGTGCATGCTTTTCTCTCTATCTTTTGTTCTCTTTCTATTTTCTCAGAAATCAAAAATAAAATTTGTTTTTCTTACAAAAAATAGGAAATGTATCAAATAATTACACCTAGAGGCAAGACATTTCAGTAACTTTACTAGATCTGAACATTTCTGTCTGAAGAATAATTTTGTTTTGCCAATAACATTCTCACATTGGCATACTTACATTAAATATATAGCAATTTAAAAGCTAAATACACATATGCATATATCAAAATTAACATCATATATATATTTCTGTAATTTGGACATTTAAATTTACTTATATTTGTTTTGGTATACTATATTGCAAACTATTGCTAATACCAAAATAGTAGGTAATAATTATGCTATACTGCTTTAGTATATATAATACATTGGTATATTAGTAATACTATTGATCACAAAATTATGCAATTATTATTCCCAGAGAAATATATTTTTGTTTTTAAATTTATATGATTTTAAAACTGATATGCATCTATTTTAATAATAAACTTTACTTATACTTTAGAAATTCTAGTGCCAATATTCTGCTTGACCCTAAAGTGAAACATGTAATAGTCAGTATTTTTCATAAATAATCTATAGATTAAAAGGAATGACATAGGTAATTGGTTTTAAGGATTATTGTTAATTTAAAATATTTAAATGATGAAGTTGGGAATGGGTTAAAATTATTCAGTTTTTCCTCTCTTTCAAGACATGATAGTTTTAGTACCTTTTTTTCAGAAGCAAAAATATGAAAAACATATAGTAGTCTTTCTGTTGTCATATATACACTAAATTTAAAGGGTACCTTAAGCAAATAAATGTGCCATGAAATAGCATCCCAAATCCATGTCACTTATTAAGACTAAAAGAATAGATTTTACAAGTTTCTTAAAACCTAAGTGACAAAAGCCACCTTATTTTCTTAAATCTAAAATACTTCAGTTTAATGCTATAATTTATAATTTAGAGATTGAAGTTCATATGTCTTTAGATCTGAGACAAAATTAATATATAGATAGCTTATAATATTTTGAAGTCTTTTTATATTGTTCTTAAGAGTTTTAATTTTCCACTTGTTCTAATTAATTTACTTTTATTTGACATTTAGTTTTGAAAACAAAGCTAAAATATAAGGAAATAATGTTTTAAATCAAATCTTCTTGAGTTCACTAGTTCATTAAATTACAAATTAAAAATTGAGAAACTAACATTGGAATCTGAATGTAGGTTATAATTACTTTGAAAGCTAAACATGAAAATAAAACTGTGTCAAAATCATAATTAGTATTTGTCCTTGACTTGTCCTTGTTAGCAGAAATGGAACAATGGAAAATACTGCACAGAAGCATTGACTGGAAACTATATTTCATAGCTAATAAATCCCAACTACCTTAGTAGAATATAATTAAAAGAATGGTCTGTAAACTCTATTGTTTGTGAAAAAAATCCAAGAATATGTTGCTATCCATTTTTAACTTGAATCCTGCAATCACTTGAAACCATGGCATTGAAAATTTTATTGCTATCAGTTAAAAACTATATAGGAATAATTTTCAAAATATATAAAAAAGAAAAACACCAGTGTTTGTGCCACAGCAATAGACCAGCAGTAGAACATTTGCTTTGCATGCAGCTGACTCCGAATTTATCCTTGAATCCCATAAGGTCCAAAAGAGAACCACCATTAATGATCTCTAAAAGCAAAGCCAGGAGTAACCCCTGTGGTTCCAAACCCCAAAATAACCAATGTTGGTGAGCCAAGAAAAAGGCAGATGGTCCTAAATACTTTGTATTTTTACCTAAGTGTCAATTAGGAAATTACCTAAGTGGTAATTTCCATTTAGGATATTTCTTGTGTTTACCTTATAAAAGCTATGGGGAATCTGTGGCGAATGATATGGGCTAATTGAGTTGAGTGGTAATTTGACTTAGTATAATGGAAATTCTTATTCAGTTTGAAAATTTCAGTTACTGGCTTTTGTGTCTCAAAACTTTTACATTATAATTTAATCATCTCTTACTTGAATTAAAAGAAGGAGAAAATAAATTTTCTGTAGTATTTTGAGAACATGTTTTGGATGGGCATTATAATTTTTGGGGGTTTCTTTTTAAATTATAAGTAAATTATAAAGGTTAGGATTTGAAAGGTATATGATACATATCATATTGTTATATAGGTTCTTCCTGTTTGCATTTTACTAACCTCCTAATACTTGTTCAGTTATATGGCAGACTATTTTTACTTACCTTTAAATTGCTTTCATTGTTGTTGTTTAGGTCTACATTCAGCAGCGCTTAGAGCTTATTTCCATGCTCTCAATTCTATACTATTGGTACCACAGTTTTGATCATTATAGCTTTATAGAATAGTTTCATTTGGGGAAAGCAATGGCTCTAATAATTTCTTCTTAAATTTAAATGATACCCATGCTAAGTGTATGAATATACCTACATGCCCTTACAGGCCCTCCATGAATATACCTACATGTCTTACAAAGGACTATTCCATGATGTATAAAACACTTCGGAGACTTTAACATAAAAAAGGGGGTATACTCACATAAAAAATGAAAAAAAGTTGAAAAGTACTTTCTCAGAAACACACACACAGATATAAATGTGCTCTTTATTCATAATCAGGGATATGCAAGTAAAAATAACAGTGAAATATCAACTTATCACAGTGTGCTTGGCCTACTTAAAAATGTATGAAATAACTAGCTAGTGCTAGTGAGTATCTGGGTTTAAAAAAAACACTCATTCATTACTGCTTTGGTGTAATTTAGTTCAGCACAATGAATAGCAGTATGGAGTTCTCTCAAAAGCCCTCAAAATAGAACCTCAATAAGATGTAGCAATTCTGGATTTTTGCATATGACCTATAATATAAAAATTAATTTGAAGGTTATCTGCACACAGATATTTATTAAAACACTATTTATCAAATTCAAAATGTGGAAACAAACCAAATTCTCAACTATAAGTTGTCAACTAAATAAATTGTGCCATGCTCACATTTAATAAAATACTATTAGATATAAGAAAATACAAAATAATTTATTCTTGCTACAACCTGGGTGAAATTTGAATATTCCATGCTAAACAAATTGAGTCAGAAAAGTAATGCCATAAAATATATTACTCATATGTGTAATACAAAAACATAATGTGGGAGGGGGGACAAGCTATAGTATAGCAGGTACGGCATTTGCCTTGCAAGCAGCTGTTTCAGAATCGATTTACAGCATTCCTATATAGTTTACCTAGCATGCCAGACGTAACTTCTTAGCACAGAGCCACCAGTAACTCTGAGTACCATTGGTGTGGCCCTAAACAAAAAGTGACAATAAAAATGAACTACAATGTAAGGGATTAAAAAATGGCTTATAAAAATGCAAACTGAGATTCTTCCTGTATAAGCAAGTTTGTGAAGCTCGGTTGGGGATAGCAGAGCAGATGTGAAGGGCAGGCATATTCCTAGCAACAATGTAGGAGGGCAACTGGCAAAGTGGTGAGTGCAATACTGAAAAAATTTATACCTAAAGCATTAATACTTACATCATATTATATCATATTATATATGTTGTCATTGCCATGTGAAATTGTGAGTTATTAAACCTATAAAGTCACTCAAATTATTTTATATTTAACTGTCATCTATTAAGCTCTATGAATATTACAAAATTAAATTCACATATAAATCTCTTGTGAGTTTTATGCAAGCTATGAAATAAATTGCTAATAATTATGAAATATAAATTTCAATTCATATACACTATTTTAAAATGAATAAAGCATTACACAGTCACTGAAACAATTGCATATTTCCAGTTTATTTCAAGAGTCATATATATTGTCAGTTTTTATTTTGTAATTTTAATTCTTGTTTAGGTAGCATGGCTACGGTAGTTTTAACATTGCATTATTGATATTCCATGTTACTTTTATTCCACCACTAACTAAGTGCCCAAGATTCTTCAGCACTGACCCTTTCTCCCTTTTTCTCTGTTCTTCATTTTCTTGAAGGCTTTATAATCTAAGTTTTTTTTTTATACCAAACCAAATATTTTTATTATTTCCTAAATTCTTTTTTTTTTTCGTTTTTGTACTACACCCCATGACTCTTAGGGGTCACTCCTGGCTATGCACTAGAAACCACTCCTGGCTTGGGGGACCATATGGGACGCCAGGATTGAACCCAGGTCTGTCCTGGGTTGGCTGCATGCGAGGCAAATGCCCTACTGCTGCATTATTGATCCGACCCCTATACTCTATTTTCTGATTCTGTTTCTCTATATGCTTATAGATAAGCAAGATTATTCAATATTTGTACTTTTTCTCTGAGCTATTTGGATTGTGTTATATATTCCAGCCCCATTATAGTGTCCACTCTTTATTTTAAATTCTATTTGATTGCTATTGATTCACAAAATATTACTGGTTTGCAAGTACTAGTTAGAGATTTGCGGAGATTCTAATAATTCTATTTTGTATTTGGAAATATGAAGTATTTTAATTTGTGATTAATAACAATTCTTTTTAATTTTATTATTTTACTTTTAGTTTTTGACTTATAGAAATATCACCAGTTTTCTAACACATTCTTGATATTAATAAAATTAGCTGTTTATAGTTAAGTGTGAGGTTTGACTTAAATATTAGAGACCATTTAGCAAATTTAGAAATTTTCATTCTCTATTTTGTTTTTTTTTTTTGAGTAGGGACTACTTTACAGGCTAGGTCAGAGAAGGAATGTCTAGGTCACTCCCAGCAGCACTTGGGCCTAATGCAAAGAGCTTAGGGCATAGGGCTGCTGGGGCACGATGGTCATTTCTGGAATTGAGGTGAGAATGTTTTATGCATTTTTATGAATTGTTCACATGTTCCTATAGATTCATTTTCTCTGCCATGTAAACTGAGACTTTATTTCCATTTTTTAAGAATGTTGTAGTCTAAGTATATTTATATTTATATTCTGGATATTCTTTTTATTATTATTAATTATTATTATTATTATTCTTTATTTTGGGCCACACACGGTGATGCTCAGGGGTTACTCCTGACTATGCACTCAGAAGTCACTCCTGACTTGGGGGACTGACCATATGGAACACAAGGGGACTGGACACCTGCAAAGCAGATTCCTTAGGACGTGCACTACTGCTCTGGCCCCCGGATATCCTTTTATTATAAAATAACAATGAAGTGAAACCATTTAAATTTAGTGCTAAACCAGTCCTAACTCTCATCGTGAATGGTATATGTAAAAATTCAAGTAATTTCTATTTTCTTTGGGTTAGATATAATTATACTTACTAAGTTATAGAGATTAGACTTGTTGTAGTGATGGTATGAGAGTTAAGGCCCTTTCCTTGCATTTACCCAGCCCTGGTTTAATCGCTGACACCACATATGCTCACCTGATAATATGGGAATGATTCCTGAGTTCTTAATCAGGAGTGAGTCCTGTACACTTGTAGTGTAGCAACAAAATAATAACAACAAAAATAAAAACAAGGAGAAAATGGGGCATTTTCATAATGTTTATTTTATTTTATGTTTATGTTTATTTTCATAATAAAATTAAATAGGATTATAAATTAAGGAGAATAAATATTAATAAATTATGCTAAATATTAAAGGAGTACAATGGAGTTTGTGGTGTAATATAGTGCATTAATATAATTTTCACAATATTCTGAGTTTTAAAATTTATTGAATAGTCAATTTCTGTTAAAAATAAATGTTATATAACCCATGGTCAGTCTCTAAAGATATGTTTCTTCAGTGACATGATTATATATTGGTTTGTTTCTTGGCTTCAGAGTTTTGATTGGACTCATATTTCCTTCACAAGTCACAAGTTCTATGATTGAGAAATATTAACATGGTTAGAAAGAGTTTTCATATATTAGATTAATGATGAATATATATCTAAACTCAAGTTGGTCTTTATTATTATGTCAGGTTACGTTAATTGAACTGAGCAAGTAATAGGTCAAGAGCCAAGTTAGTAAAGAAAATGTTTAATGCAATGTGTTTGCTCTACAGTGAAGACATTTCAAGTGGGAAAGGAGAAAGAATTGTGAATAAAATACAGTCTGCCACATGTATTATGCTTGTTAATATTTTGCATTATTTTGAATATTGCAGATAACAAATTCAAAATATGATTTGAAAAATATAGTAGACAAAGATGCCATGTATTTTGGAATGATACTATTTAGACAGATGGTACTATTTCAACTCAGTAAGCTATTTAATGTTTATTCATATGTCATATTTGTTTTAAGATATAAAGATCTATTTACATAATGTATGTGGAAACATGGCTACCAAATTCTGGACTACATAATAAATAAGAAGGAAAATGGACATAAGAAAAACCTTAAATCTAGAAAAGTATTATTTATGTATTTTTATTAAGGAAGCCAAATGTTCCATTTCACACTTTTAAGGAAGGGGAACTCATTATATTTCTCAGTGATAAACTTGCTCATAGAATAAAGTACTATAGATTGTTTGCATTTTATGACAATACACAAAAATGTTCTAATTGAAGTATGACCGTCATTTTGCCATGTAGCTTGTGCCAAATTAGAACTAACTCCAGGCAGTCCAATGATCTTGGCAATCTCTCTCATTTTCAACATTCAACAGTTATATATTCATTGTTGCTCCCAAGTTGTCATTCTTTCCTTTAATTTTTATCTACCCTTATGTGTTTTTTATTCTCCCTTAAATTTATATATTCTGCAGTGCTGGTCTTCATATCAGATATTTATCCTAGGATTTTTTTATTATTTAGATAGTAAAATAAATAGGAAACATGGTGTTTTAGAATGTTTCAAAAATATCACACTAAGTTACAGATAGATATCAGGGCCAGAGAAATATCTCAATGAACAGTAATGTATGCAATAAACTATTTTTGATTCCTATTATCTCATGATATCCTAAACAAGAGCAAACACCAAAGTGGAAGTAACCCATGAGCACTGCAGATTATACTTCCCAAATATATTGCATTAAAATATATTTTATAAACCTCTACATACATAAAAGATAATATCGCAAACAATAGTGATATATGGGAGGAACACATAGTGATGATTAAGGGTTATTCCTGGCTATGAGCACAAGATTTATTTCTCTTAGTCGTGAGGATTGTCTATGAGATGCCAGGATCAGATACAGGTCAGCCATATGCAAGGCAAATGCCCTCCACATGATACTATCTTTTCTGCTCTAATGATGTTTTCTAAATATGATATGTTTTTTATTTTATCAAGTATTATGGAAGATTGTAGCTCATTAAATATATGTTACTCAAACTAATATTTCTCTTTTAATGTAAAATTGAGATTTTTAGTTCCACTTGTGGCCAGAGTTTAAAGCTAGAGGCATAGAAATTTGCTTATGTGCTCTTTTGTATCATTCCATGCTAAACAAATCATGCAGAATTAAGTTTTTAGAAAAAAATGTATTACTTACATAATACCAGATCTCATTAAGAATAACCAAGTGTTAGGGACCAGAACTATACAACACAGAGGGTAGCGTGCTTTCTTTGCATACTGTCAATCTAGCTTTGATCCTCAGATAAACTCATATAAATCCCCTACTTAGCTGAGTGATTCCTGAGTGTCAGGAGTAAACCCCATGCATTGCCTGACCCCAAAACAAAAACAAACAAAACAAAACAAAAAGAAAAATCAGGTGGAAATTGAATGTTTTTTTTTCGATATTTTGAGAATTAACATGAGAAAACTTGAAATTTATTTTGGCTTTTCATGAGTATTAAGATAAGAAACTTAATAGACTGATTTGTATCCACTAGTAAAAGTTAATCTGAGTGCTATGATTTAGACAAAAGAATTAAGAAATGACTTTGAAGTTTAGTAAGAAATAAACATAAAATAAATATTTCTATGTAACAAACATGAATTCAAGCAAAGTTATAAATTGAAAAATTTTTTGAAAAATGAGGAATTACTCCCAGTTTCTGATTTGTATATGAGGCAAATTTAAAGGCATAGATAGCATAATCACAGAATTGCTATTGTATTTTAATTTTTTTATAGATTTTCACCAGTACAGTTTTTGATATTAATCTTGGTAATTCCTTAGCAAGGCCTATCTATCACAGAACTTGGGACATTAAATGAGCTGCAAAAGTATATCATTTGTTCTTTAAATGTTAATGAGGATCTCATGACACCTTAAAAAATCTATATTTGTCCCTATTATTTTATATTATCAAAAATATTATTCAGGGTTTAGTATAGCACTTCAGGTACTTAACTTGCACACAGCTGACATGGGTTAGGTCTCCAGCATTGTATATTTTACCCTGAACTCAGCTAGGAATATGCATGAATACACTCACTGTGCGGTTCCAAATATTTTTATTTGGTAACTATGACTATCAATTTTTTGACAGCACTATTAACTGATCTTTGGTGTAAATATAAATAACTAGATAATACTGTTCTATTCACTGACACTTTTTCTTTCCTCTTACCTCTTCTTTTAAATTTAAATGATTTATCATGAGCTTTTTCTCTTTATACTTTGTTCCATTATTTTCCTCTTCTATCCATTTTTCTTTTCTTCTTTTAGGTAAATTTCATTTTAAATCCTTAATTTCCAAAACCAAATTTCAAGAACTTCAAGATACATATATATCTTGATATATATATAATACATATATATAATTGCACACATACATATGTACATACATGTATATATTACTGGCAGATTCGCAGAAAGTTGGATTCAACAGATATTTAGCTGGACTTTTAATATGGATCCCTTTTCATTTTCATTTATGACTTTAATTATAGTTCATGGATGCATTTTAACTATAAGTCTCACAAAGGATATAAATCTTAATTCGGTGAGTATGTCTAAATCATATTTGTAAGCCCATACGTCTAGTTTCCAATCATTGATTTCTAGTTATGGGCCAGACTCATGAATCATCTCTAAGTTCTTAGCATTTTTTTTTACCTCAATGCACTTGATCATCAAAACAACCCTCTAAAATTGGATCTCCTATTGATTGACAATCTGTGGATCACAAGTTAATATATACCCTAATATATTAAAAACCAGTGAGTGACAGAAGTAGGATAATACTCAGAAAACTCTGATAGAATCTTTGTTTGTTTGTTTGTTTTGTTTTATTTTTGGGTCACACTGGCAGCACTGAGGGGTTGCTCCTGGCTCTGAGCTCAAAAATCACTCCTGGCAGTCTCCAGGGGCATATGGGATGCCTGGAATAGAACTCAGGTTCCTCCCTGTGTGACACTTTCAAGGTAAACACCCTACCACTGTGCTATCGCTCTGGCCCTGACTGATTGAAATTTTTAATAATTTCTGCAGATCACACAATTTTGTGAACAAATATGTCTTCTCAGTTACATGGTCCACAAGAGAAGAGTCATCATATGACTTACTAAAATAGTATGCATTGATTTTATTCAATAAGAAAGACAGAGTATAATAAACAATAATGTTAGTAGAAAATAGAGTGAGAAAGAGGCGATTTGTCAATTAATTATATATTTAGGTGTTTGTTTGTTTGTTTGTTTTTGTTTTTGGGTCACACCTGATGACACTCAGGGCTTATCCTGGCTCTGTGCTCAGGAATCGCTCCTGGCTTGGGGGATTGTATAGGACACCACGGGATCGAACTGTGGTCCATCCCCATCCTAGGTCAGCTGTGTGCAAGACAAATGCCCTACCACTTCACCATGACTCCCATACTTATTTAGGTGATTTTTTAAATTTGTTTTTGTATGTGAGTTTTTTTGCATGATATTTTTTTATTATAATCATAGTGGTTTACATGTCATTCACAGTATTATTCCGGTTACATATAAACATTGAATCAGGGGAATTCCCATCACCGAGTAGTCCTCCCTCCACCTCCGTTCCCAATCTGCCTCCCATATCCTCCACCCTCTCCCCAGGGTCTTCTAGATTGAGTGACCCCCCTCTGTTTCTGGTTTATTACTTAGTGATCTTATATCTGATTGGGCTTGTTGTCTCCATTGCTTCTCCCTCTAATTGGGAGGCAGGATTAGATAGTTTGAGCTTTGTGATTTTGTTAGGGGAAGAGTACAGTAATAGAATGGGGTAAAAATTAAGTATGCCTACAACGGGCAGAGTCCTTCTAGCAGCTCTCATCCTCAGTTTGAGAGAAGGGGAAAAGAAAAGGTGAAACACCACACCATTTTACAAAGACATATCAAATATGGCATCTAGTGAGTACTGCAGCGATAAAGATATGCCCCACATAATTGCCATGGTCTTGAGATAAAAGACATGATGGAGCACAAAAAAAATCAAAGAGAATAGAAAAAAGAAAAAGTAAATATATAAGTAAAATAGTGGACTAATACTTATATATCTACACCAAAATAAGATGGTCAACAAAAACTAGATAAGAGAAAAATAAAATAGTAATAAGAAAAATAAATTTAAAAAAAGAAAGAAAAAAAGAAGGAAAGAAAGAAGAGAAAAAAATGTTTTGAGCTTCTTGTCTCTCTCTCTTTTGTGGTTTTTGGGACCCAACTGGTAGTGTTCAGGGGGTTAGTCCTGGGTCCATGCTCAGAAGTTGCTCCTGGCATTCCAGGGGACCAAGTGGAACACTGGTATTCAATCTGATATCCTTCTGCATGAAAGGCAAATGCCTTACCTCCATACTATCTCTCCATCCCTTCCTTTTTTTTTCTTCTGCATAGGCACACTAAAAATTGGGGTCATCCGAGAAGGGAATCCCATTGGCCTAAGAGATACATGGTTTCTTCTCCCTTGGAATATATCGTCATGGGATTATCTGTAGACTCCTTTCAAGTTCATTTACTCTCTCCTTGATGTTTTCATGTTGTATGGAAGACTTCTGCTCTGATATGGACAATGATATCAGACCTTTGTATGTATGTGAGTTTTGAGGTTCATCCTACTGTATTAGAATTCATGTATCCAATAAAGGGTGGAGATTCAAATCTTGGTTTATTAAGCTCTTCCCTAAGTATAGAGATTTATTTTTTAAATCATCACAATAGAGATTTTTTTATTTCCATTTCCATGATATGTGAATTTATTTTAAATGTTGTAAAGGCAAAGCATTTATAATTCATTTTTATACTTGCTATATTGTACACAGTGTTTTTTTTCTTTTTTATTGAAACAATTGTGATCTACAGAGTCCTTCATAGTTGTATATATACAATGAGTCAGGGCACATCAGACCATCAGTATCAACCTCCAACTGGATCCAGAGTGCATCTTATCCCACCACCCTTGCCCCCTTGTTTCTAGCATAACAGGCCTTTTTAAGTTTAGATTGTTAAAATTTTGGTCCTTTGACTCTATTATCATTGACTTTGGTTTGAATATTTAGTCTATCTTTATTCATTTCCCTGCCAATGTATCTGAGACCACTTGGCCCCAGCATTTCTTTATTCCCTTTTCCTTTGTGTTCTAGAATAGTGTGGGAATATATGGTAAAATAGAATAATCCGTGTCCCAAGATTATATTTAAAAGGCAGAAGCCCTAATTTAAATGATAAGAGATAAAAAATTACAATAAAAAAGTGTGTGGCAAAAAACTGTGTGGAAGTTGTTGGTGATTTATTTTTTTGCATAGCAAAAGTATGGAAAATAGATATAAAAAAATCTTTGGCATAAAAACAGGGAGAAATTATCATGAAGCCTCCTGACATAAAACCAACTCCAGGCTCCAGGCATATTAAGTTGTCTAACCCCAAAGTCTTTCTTCTTGGTCCAGAAAAAACTGTTCACAATCACAATTGTTGTAGTAAGATTTCTGTAATTAGAGATCCTGGTTTCTATACATATTCTATGTTGAAGTCAGGATGATATGGAGCATCTTTTTGTTTGATCAAACCATTAAGTGGCAATGCAGAGAACCCTATCCTGAAAGCAGATTGATGTTACCAAGTCACCAAAGTGTCATATGAACTCACTCTGGAACAATTCAATGCAAAAGCAGCTTTAGGGACTTCCCGGCAGAAGTCTATTTCTAGTGCTGGTGTGGAAAACCAAGCTGGTTCTATAGATGGGATTCAAGGTTCAGGGGTGAATGTCTAATGTCCAATTCTATGAAGCCTAAGTCAAGTCATTATAACAAGTGTACAGTGTGTAAGGCCCCACTACAATATAAAATTTATGTGTTCCTTTATTAGCACTCATAAGATTTCCCCATTTTAATGTACCTATGCAGAAAAGGAAAATTGCCACATAGAACTATTGGTCTATATGAGGGTAAAAATGACAAGCTAAACAATCCAATAACCTGGTTTTAACATGGACTCAGAACACTAGAGAAACTTATTTGCTAGAATTTTCTAATAACTAGATAAAAAAATGGGGGAAACTGCCGCTACAAAAATGATAGATAATAAGAGTTATGCCTATTAAGGAAATACATATAAATAAATATTTGAAGGAGATCTACATGCCCTCATTAAGTCTTTTAAAATTGTTTGGGGGAGATAAAATTTGGAGCAAAGTTTCTGCCTGTTATATGGTTTTGTGGAATCTAAAGTATGGCTCCCAGCTGTCATATCAGGAAATGTCCTTGAGTTTGGGTAGCAAGCAACATTCCACAGAGAAGGGAAGTGGGGCAAAAGGAACCATTGATGACAAATCAGCAGCAGTGGCAGTGGCAGCTTATTCTCAGGCAGAGGCAAGGTGAGCTGGTAATCTACCTTTTCACTTTGGGAACTGGTTGGCAGCT
>PVKC010034912.1:0-13605 GCA_004027635.1 Crocidura indochinensis
AAAAAAAAAAAAAAAAAAAAAAAAAAAGAAATATTATGTACTACAATCTGGGAGACTTGAGGGACAAAGAAATTGTACATGGGTTCTGTGTTATTTTTTTTAATGTTCTTTGGCTGAAAGTTCAAAGTTATCAGCAATGGGGCTACTGAGAATTCTGTTTATGAGTGATTGTCCTTCCACTGTAACTTTACCTTGTCCTCTTACTTTGCATCTTTGTTCTCATAATTAAAAATTAAAAAAAAGAATTTTAATGTATATTTTATCCTTAACACATGATTGATAAGTCTATCTCCCTATTCAAGCTGGGTATTTTATTTTCCCAATTTCTCCCTACTATAATACTAAGATAAACAGCCTTGTAAATAAATCTTAGAATTTATTTCTGACAATTTACTCATCAATGATTAAGGCATAAAAGAGTATTACTAATTTGGGGAACACGTTTGGCTGTGCTCCAGAACTTACTCCTGCCTCTGTGTTCAGGGGCCCATATGTGGTGCCAGGGTCCAAACTCAGGCCAGCTTCATGCAAGGCAAACACTCTACCCGTTGTGCTATCTCTGGCCCTGGCAAGCATTATTGTACTTCCATTGTCAATTATTCTGTAAGCAGGTAAGAACTCGGTAAGAGTTAAGAACTTCTTCCCACAGGTTTCATATGTTCTTGCAAACTAAACTGAAAACATCATTCTGAAATTTCACAGGGCCCAGGTACATGGTTCTTTTAGAACATAAGCAAAGGTATTATTATATTAAACAATTAGACATTAAAATGTGTTGTGATTTCATTAGTAAACAGCTACACAAATCAGATGTCTATAGTTCTATTAAATCTTGTCCTCTCCAGAATTCTCTGAGGCTGAACTTCGATCATCCTTCTATAAACTAAACATTCTTGGGGCCAGAATACATGCAGAGAGTACTAGTGGAAATCCCCAAGCCTCAAATAAAAATGCATCAAATCAAGTAAAGAGATGTGGATGAGGGTGTTCCAGGAACAGTGTTCAGAGGATCAGACCCAAGACCCCCACAAAACTAATTAAACAGAGCAAGTAAAATGGATTTGCTTATTCTGGTTCTCTCTAAAAACCTCCCTTTCAGACTAGAACAATAGCACAGCAGGGAGGGACACAGCCCAATCTCTGTATCCCATGCGGGGCCCCAAACCCACCAGGACTAATTCCTGAGTATCACTGGGTGTGGCCAAAACAACAAAAACAAACAAAAAATTTACCTCTCAAGTTCTCAATTCCCAGTGCATTGGGAATTCTCAATTGCATCATAGTTAATATTTATACTATTTCCAAATAAAGAAAAATGCAAATTATGTCATATAAAAAGTACCTTGGAAAAAGGTGTTATTATCTTGTAATTTATTAATTTTCCTATTCTATTTAAAGTGCATTAAGCAAATGTCTACAATTATTTTGAGATGTGACTATACTTTTTTCTTAACCATAAAATTTATTGTCCAATTTAGGAAATAAAGTTAGAAAATATGTCTGGAATAACAAAGTCATTTTAGAGGTCAGGGCTTTTTCTAATTTTTAAATAGTGACATGATGAAAACAAGCAGATTGCTTTCCTCATACCGGAAGTTCCAGAAAGACGATTCTAATGCTTAATAAGTCCTTAAAGAACAGTTTTTATTGTCAAAAGGCATTGAAACTGCCACATGGAGCCATTTCCACAAATATTGGTGCCAGGAAAGAATTACAGTCTTGGAGTAATCTTGTAATGTTATAAAAATATAATAAGCACAACTCTGCATCTTAATCTCAAAAATAAGTCTATCTCTCTGAAATACAAAATAATTTAATAAAAAATAAAACAGTAAGAGGCAAGAAGGGGAAGTGAAATCAAGTATTTATTAATCCACATCATTATAAACAGGAGACAGTCACTGAAATCTCAAATCTGTCAATCAAATCTGTTTTAAACAGATTTCATAGTAATGTAATGAAAACAATTTAACCAGTTTCTATGAAAGGGATCTTTATTATAATAAAGTAGGATCTCTTGCTAAGATTAAACCTTTCCCACATAAATACACCTAAAAGTTTGTCACTGATCTTTTTTTTTTGGTTTTTGGGCCACACCCGGTGACGCTCAGGGGTTACTCCTGGTTATGCGCTCAAGAAGTCGCTCCTCGCTTGGGGGACCATATGGGAAACCAGGGGATCGAACCTCGGTCTGTCCTAGGCTAGCGCAGGCAAGGCAGGCACCTTACCTCCAGCGCCACCGCCCGGCCCCTGTCACTGATCTTATTCTCTGATATCAGTTGTCAGTCATTAATACACATTGCCTCATTTATAAAGGGAGAAAACAATACTGACTTACAGGATGTCTATGAATGTGTGTGCACATTCATACATTCTGAACAGATTATGTTTCAAACGTTTTGAAAGGAACCACTCCCAACAATACCCAACACTGTTTGGTGCTGGAGGTACCTAAAGTCACTTTAGTCAAAAACTATATTGTGCTTTTCAAAGTAGAAAGACATAGAAATCATTTTTAAGGGCCCGGGAGATAGCATGGAGGTAAAGCGTTTGCCTTTCATGCAAAAGGTCATCGGTTCGAATCCCGGTGCCCCATATGGTCCCCTGTGCCTGCCAGGAGCAATTTCTGAGCATGAAGCCAGGAGTAACCCCTGAGCGCTGCCGGGTGTGACCCAAAAACCAAAAAAAAAAAAAAAAAAAAAGAAATCATTTTTAAGACAACCAATAATTTACAATATATAACTTACAATGCTTTTCAATGAAGAAAATAAAATAACTATTATCTGCACAGCAAAATTAAGCTGTGATATTAAAAAAACACTTCAGTTTTGATACAAAGCCATCAAAATCAGAGTTTCATAAAGATTCTCCAATAGGGTCTAGAAGCAAACAAATTAAGTCTGTACCCTCAGCTTGACCTGAAAACACAGCTGTCAGTCATTAATACACATTGCCTCATTTATAAAGTGAGAAAACAATACTGACTTACAGGATGTCTATGAAGTGAGTGAGAATGATTGGGGAATATCCCCTTAAGGGTAGCAAGTGAATACTTTAGACAGAGTGAGGCACCACATATGGATCCCAATCCCATGATCTCACCAGGAGTGACCCCAGGAGTAAGCCCTAAGCAATGACGGGGATGATGCCTTCCCCCAGCAACCCCCCCAAAAAGGAAAAGAAAATCCCCTTTAAAGGTTTAATAATAGTGACTATTATTGCTATGAAACACAGTTTTTAAATTCTGTCTATGAAAATGAAGCTTGAAAGCTGGTCTTGACCAGGCAACTTGTCACTAGTGACGTGGAGCAGATCAAGGAGGAAGCCACCCCAAAGGAGGAGAGAAACAGATATACATGATACCCAATCACAGAGTATCTAAAACACTATGACTAAAAGGATGAAGTAAAACTCAAATGCCTTCATTTTCCAGTCACCCCTGAACAAGGGAAGCCATCTATGAAACATTCAACGTACTTTATGACATCACCTGGAAGTAATCCTCTACCAGGGAAGACCCTACTGCTGCTCTGACATCGATTTACTCTAAAGAGTCTTCCCTTAACATTGAGATTTAAACAACAACAACAACTTGCATACTGGACAAGGCTTTCTGCATTGCCCGTTAATTGTGAGTTGAAATTAGAGCCGCTCCGCACCATCCTGACTTCAATGTAGGATATACAGATTCCAGGACTTCAATATAGAAACGTGAGATCAACAACAGAGACTGTGAAAAATATAACTGTATGGGCACTACAATGACCGGGATTGGACAAACTAGTTTGCCTGGAGCCTAGAAATGGTCTTCTGTCAGGAAACTTCAGGGCTAGGGTCTCCTTGTACTCAGACCAAAGTTTTTCCTTTCCATGATCCCCATACTTTGGTGGGCCCATGCAAACGATAATTGCCACACTAACATTGTTTTTACAGTGCTTCTTTGACTCCAAACCTTAAAAAAAACTACTAGTAAAAATATCTGGAACTGTAAAAAAACAAAAACAAGGGGCTGGGCGGTGGCGCTGGAGGTAAGGTGCCTGCCTTGCCTGCGCTAGCTTAGGACAGACCGTGGTTCAATCCCCCAGTTTCCCATATGGTCCTCCAAGCCAGGAGCGACTTATGAGCGCATAGCCAGGAGTAACCCCTGAGCATCACCGGGTGTGGCCCAAAAACCAAAACCAAAACAAAACAAAAAAAACAAAAACAAAAACAACTGTAAAGAGTCACATAATCTTCTATCAGGAGTCCTCAAACTTTTTAAACAGAGGGCCAGTTCACTGTCCCTCAGATCGTTGGAAGCTGGACTATAGTAAAAACAAAAACTACAAACAAATTACTACGCACAATGCATATATCTTATTTTGAAGTGAAGAAACAAAATGGAAACAAATACAGTATGTGGCCCACGGGCTGTAGTTTGAGGACCACTGTTAATAGTACATGAGTTGGGGGTGCAGCAAAGGAGCAAAAGATCACTTATGTGTAGTTGGAATCTTTGTTCAAAATAGATATTCAAAAAGTAAGACATGTATTTAAATGACTTACTAATATTTATAAACCCACTCTAAAATTACTTTACTTTTAATTTTATAAGATGATATGATACTGGAAACTAAGTAAAAATTCATGACTGAGTTCCAAACAAACAATACACCAACAATGGCCCCTTCACCAGTGTTCATTTCCTTCTATCAGTGCCCTTAGTTTTTAAACTTTTTTTCTTTTTTCTCTTAGTGATATATTTGTCACTTAGAAAGATTGACTTTGGTCACATTTTCTATGTTGCATATAATTTTGATATCCTTATTTAAGCATGAATTTAAATTAGTTGATTTTTGTAAAGCATTCTTTGAATCATTTTGCTCATTTTCTCTGTAAGCTGCCAAATATTTTGTCTGGGTTCTAAATTTGTCCTCGACCTATTTTTCTGAATGATAATGTAAACCCTTGTCTTGTTTTCTCTTCATTGACATGCTTATACAATGTGCTTCCTAGATATTTAATTTGGTATTAAATGTGATTCCATAATAAAAAAAAACAACTCAAGTGCCTTCAACAGAAGCAAGGTGGGAATGGGAGTGTGGGGGAGTATAGGAGGGAAAGAAACTAAGGGCACTTGTAGAAGGAAATGAGCACTGGTGAAGGGACCATTGTTGGTGTATTGTTTGTTTGGAACTCAGTCATGAATAACCTTGTAACTTTGTAATTCATGCCAATCCCCTTGAGCAAAGCAATCTATTAAGCCTGAAATGAAATTTTGAAATAAAATATTAAAAACATGCTAGGTTCACAATGTTTAGAAAAGTTTTACTGTAGTAAGTAGTGAATCATTTGGTTCAGTGTTACATTATCTAATTGAGGTCTAAATGAACAAATAAACACTGATTTGGATGTGACCTTCCAAAGGATATCATTCCAAAACCAGAAGAACCATGTCACATACATCCAGAATTTGGTTGCCAAATATATTCCAAGTGGCAATGCACTATGCATTGAATGATCAAAAAAGGATCTGTAAAACACAAATTTTAAAGAGTTAAGTGGCATATTTCACTGTAAAACCATTGAAATGCTTGCATTAAAATATTGTTTTTATATAAAATGAATATGCCCAATACTAAAGGAGTTCATATTAACTGAGCAAGATCATAAAGCTCTTCTTTTGTCAGCAAGAAACAGAAGTATATTCTAGGTGCTTTGGGGATACAACTGCTTAATTTTCACCTCCCTTGCGCTGCCATAGAGATAGGGATACAAATCCACGTGGCTATCCATGGCCTCATTGTCCTCCAGGATAACATTTGGTATGAGGGTGCAGTGATTAAATCTGCACGTTCCATCACTCAGTCACTTTCCTAGGACTTCCATATGAAATTTTTTGGTTTGCTTTTTCTTTACTTGGTGTGGGATGTAGGGGCTGGGCTACACCCACTAGTACCCGAGATTACTCCTGACTCTGCAGTCAGGAATCACTCCTGGTGGTCTCAGGGAACCATATGGGAATCCATGGATCAAACCTGAGTCAGCTCCTTGCAAAGCAAATGCCCTCCCCACTGTGCTATCACTCCAACCCCAAGAATTTTTTTTGATAGGGGTAGGGGGCAACACCTGGTGGTTACTTCTGGCTCTGGCTCAGAAATTACTCCTAGTAGACTTGAACCACATAGGATGCCAGGAATCAAACCCGGGTTGGCTGCATTCAAGGTAAATGCTCTCCTCTGCTATGCTACAGCTACAGCTATGGCCCCTCTATACACTTTCTGAACATTTTTTCAGGATATTCCCATTCTCTTGAGTCATAGTTTCATTTTAGTTTATATAATAACTATCTTCTGTTTATTACCCACAAATACATATGACCTAGATGAATGAGAACAAGCATGTATTCCATGTTTCATTAATATTTCCCTATAAACTCCTGGTAAGCTTCTCTTATATTTTTGTTTTGGGGCCATAACCAGCAACGCTCAGGGGTAATTCCCAGGCTTGGGGGGTCATATGGATGTCAGGGATTGAACCTGGGCCAGCTGTGTGCAAGACAAATGCCCTACCTGCTGTGCTATTGCTCAGACCTTTTTTTTTAAAGTGAAGTAGAGCAGTTTTTATTGAACAAAATTTGCTTAGAAAGATGTAAGATGAGGGAGCCGGGAGGTGGCGCAGGAGGTAAGGTGCCTGCTGCCTTGCCTAGGACGGACCACGGTTCGATCCCCCGGTTCCCATATGGTCCCCCGTGCCTGCCAGGAGCGACTTCTGAGCGCGTAGCCAGGAGTAACCCCTGAGCGTCACTGGGTGTGGCCCAAAAACCAAAAAAAAAAGAAAGATGTAAGATGAGAAAGAGGGCAAATATGTGTTCAAGAGAGGTCAGGCTTCTCAAGAGCGCAAAAAGGCCAGCATGATCTGTGTGCATTATAAATCACTTGTCTCCGTGTACAGCAACTTCAGGACTCTGCATGTCGATTCTTTCCCTGTGCTCTGGGGAGAGGAGTGGGCCATATCCAACTGTGCTCAGGTGTGGGGTTTTGGGACCCCAAAAGGGTATAGGAGGCAATGCTGCACACGGGCTACTGCCCAACCTCTCAGGAGAACAAAGAAGATATAATCCCTATAGAATGATTAGCTCAAATATTGAAATTACTAGAAAATAAATATGTGTACTATACCTTCAGTTCAATACACTCAAATCCACTTTGTATTATGTTTCAAGTTCAACACACTTGAATTCACTTTCATTAAACTGTTTATGAACTGTATTTAGTATTTTGTTTTATTTTATTTTATTATTATTATTTTTTTTTTTTTTTGGTTTTTTGGGGTCACACCCAGCAGTGCTGAGGCTCCATGGCTCCATGCTCAGAAATTGCTCCTGGCAGGCACGGGGGACCATATGGGGCACCAGAATTCAAACCGATGACCTTTTGCATGAAAGGCAAACGTCTTACCTCCATGCTATCTCCCGGGCCCCTGTATGTATTATTTTAATATTAACAATATTAAAGAGGTTAAAAATTACAATGACTTCACATATAAATTTTCTTAAATTCTTTGCCTATTAAGAACAAATGGATTTTATGTAGGACAAAACTTCCATATACTGGGTGGGGGGCCTCAGAGATAGCATGGAAGTAGTATGTTTGCCTTGCATGCAGAAAGAAGGTGGTTCAAATCCCGGCATCCCATATGGTTCCCCGAGCCTGCCAGGAGCCATTTCTAAGCATAGAGCCAGGAGTAAACCCTGAGCGCTGCCGGGTGTGAACCAAAAAAACAAACATATATATATATATGAAAGTTATATATATATATAACTTTCATACACAGTTAAAAGTAACTTACTTACTTAGAAAGAAACTGCACCGAAGCCCATACACCACCATACATTAAACCTTTAATGAGCCAGGAATCAATATTTAGGTCTGCTATAAATCCAACCAGCCAAATAACTAGGAAAGGAGTTCCCAGCATTACTTTCTGCCGAAATTCCTGTGCAGAAAAGACAACAACAATAAATTAGAAAGTTTTGTATGTTTTAAGTAGTCTCACTGTCAATCACTGTGGCCATGTGGAAACAAGAGGATTCACTCAAAGATGCTGATCAAATGCAGGTGCTACTAGGAGCGTGCTGTCTCTGGTGGCAGGCATCGAAACCAATGGTTGTTGAAAAGCATAAGCAGAGAAATGAGTCTTCATAGCTACAAAAGAACAGGATCACCTGCTAATACAGAGGACAGAAAAGCAGCTAATGATAAACACCTCACAATTCCAAAGGACTAGAGGGTCAAGGATAAGCAGGATGACTCTTGGTCTAGGAAGGAGCTTTACCAGGTTAAGAAACCTCAGGCAGCTGAGTTGAAACAAAGGACCAACAAAGTCTTATAGCCCACAGGAGAGGTGATGTACCTGTGTACACACAAAAGGACAACTTCCTACTGCCTGGATGGGAAGTTTATACTCCCAAATACAGAATCTCTCTACTCTCCTGTAATCTTCTCTTCTGAAAAACACCATCTATTACCACTTAATCCTTGCAAAGCTTACAGGCAGTCCACAGACTCTCAAGTTATTTGAGGCAATAAAACAAATATTACAACTGTGGAAGCAGGAGAGATAGCAGTTGGTAGGGCAGTTGCCTTGCATACAGACGACCTAGGATGAACCTGGGTTCTATCCCCAGCAGCGCATATGGTCCCCAAGCCAGCCAGGAGTGACTTCTGAGTGCAGTGGCCAAAAAAATTTAAAAAATTTAAAAATATTATAACTGTGATCTAACAAAGCTCAGCACATAAATATTATTGACCCCTATCACCACCTTTCTGAAATCTCAGATGGTATTAATTTTTTTAAAGAGCTTCTTCCACACTATTAGAAAATACAAGGCTAGGTTGGGGGAGATTTTTGGAGCATGGCATACAAGTCAGTCATCTTTTTACTCTCAAAAAATAATTTCACATACAGTTATAATAGATCACCCCCTTTACCCAACCCCCTCCCCCAGTAGCTACCACCATGGCAAACAGCATTACAACCCCCCACAGGACACTAACATAGGCAGCATCAGTAAGTTGCAGAAAGTCTCCAACACTACAGGAATTCTTCATTCTACTTCATGGTTCCCTCCAAGAGATAGATTCCCTTTACAGGCAACTTCATCCATACTTCCTATTAGTTTCCTGGGAATCACTAATCTGTTTACATTTCTCGAACTTGATCATCTTTATAACTTTTATAGATGGAATAGCTCAGCATTTAACTTTATAGTTTCCCCCTATTCAATTTCTGGAGATTAATATAGATTATCCCACATATTATTAGTTTACTTGTGTTGTTGTTTTAGAATATTTCCTATTATGAAAACAACCATTTGTCTAGACACCCAAAGATTTGAGTTAAATTTTCAGCTTGGGGCTATAATTACTATTTACTATAATTACTCTAGACAGGATTTATGTGAACTTAAGTCTTCACTTGTGTAGGATAAACACCCAAGAGTGTAGTTTCTGGATTAGAGGGCTAACTGCCAGTTAATTTTTTAAAAAAAATACTGAGAAACTATCCTGAGAATGCAGTATCGCATTCTATAACCCAGAGGTACTATAATTTTGTCTTTTTTTTTTTTTTTTTACCAACTACAATGTGCTATTTTCTTTAAATATCTTTATTCAAGCACCATGATTACAAACATGTTTGTAGTTGGGTTTCAGTCATAAAAAGTACACCCCCTTCACCAACCTTCAGGTCACCAATGCCCCCATATCCCTTATCCCCCACCATTCCTTCCTATCTTTGAGACAGGCATTCTATTTCTCTCACTACCATTACCATGACAGCTGTTGGTATAGTTATTTCTCTAACTGCACTCATCCATCTTTATGGTAAGAGTTATATCATGGGCTGGTCCTTCACTCCTCATTGCTATTGTATCTAGGTATTATTACCATACTGTCTTAAATCCCAAATGAGTGAGAGTATTCTATATATATCTCTCTCTCTCCCTGACTTATTTCACTCAGCATAAGTTTCCATGTCCATCCATGTATAGAATTTCATGACTTCATTGTTCCTGACAGCTGCATAGCATTCCATTGTATATATGTACCAGTTTCTTTCTTTTCTTTCTTTCTTTTGTTCTTTCTTTCTTTCTTTCTTTTTCCTTCTTTCTTTCTCCTTCCTTCCATCCTTCTTTCATTTTCTTTCTTTCTCTCCTTCCTTCCCTCCTCCTTCCTTCCTCCCTCCCTCCTTCCCTTCCTTCCTTCCTTTTTCTTTCTTTCTTTCTTTCTTTCTTTCTTTCTTTCTTTCTTTCTTTCTTTCTCTCTTTCTTTCTCTCATGTACCAGTTTCTTTAGCCACTCATTTGTTGGGCATCTGGGTTGTTTCCAGATTCTGGCTATGGTAAATAGCGCTGTATCTTTGTATTGTGTTGTTGTGTTAATAGGGTATATCCCTGGGAGTGGTATTGATGAGTTTTTAGGAATCTCCAAATCATTTTACAGAAAGGCATGACTAGAAGGCATTCCTACCAGCAACGAATTAGAGTTCTTTCCTCCACCAACATTGATTGTTCCTGTTTTTTGTGATGTGTACCTGTTTCTGTGGCACGAGATGGTACCTCATTGTTGTTTTGATTTGTATCTCCCTGATATTTAGTGATATGAAGTATTTTTTCATGTGCCTTTTGGCCATTAGTATGAAATGAACAGGAAAAAAAGGCTGTCAATTTCTCTCTCCATTTTTTGATGGGTATTGGGTGAAGACTTTCTCCCTTTCTGGGGATGGCCTTCGTAAACTACTCACTGTTTCTTTTGAGATGCAGAAGCTTCTCAGTTTAATGTAGTCCCATTTGTTTATCTATGCTTCCACCTGTTTGGACAGTGTTGTTTCCTCCTTGAAGATGATTTTAGCCACAATGTCAGAGTGTTTTACTTATGTGTTCTTCTATATACCTTATGGTTCTGGGACTGACGTCAAAGTTTTTAATCCATGTGGATTTGACCTTTGTACATAGTGGTAGATGGAGGTCCAAGTTTACTTTTTTTATGTTTCGGGTCACACCAGTGATGCTCAGGAGTTACTCCTGACTCAGCATTCAGAAATCGCCCCTGGCTTGGGGGACCATAAGGGACACCAAGGGATCGAACTACAGTCTGTCCTAGGTTAGTGTGGGCAAAGCAAAAGGCCTACCACCTGCAGCATTGCTCCAGGTCCCCAAGTTCTCTTTTTTGCATGTGGCAAACCAGTTGTCCCAACATCACTTGTTGAAGAGGCTTTCTTTGCTCCATTTTGTGATTCTTGCTCTTTTATCAAAAATTAACTGATTGAATGTCTGGAGAACATTATCTGAATACTCAAGTCTATTCCACTGATCTGAAGGTCTGTCTTTAATCATGCTGTTTTAATGACTATAGCTTTGTAGCATAATTTAAAGTTAAGAAAAGTAATGACTTCCATCTTCTTTTTCCTAAGGGTTGCTTTTAGCTATCCATGGGTATTTATTGTTCCAAATGAATTTCAGGAGTCTTTGATTCACTTCATTGAAGAATGTCATTGGTATCCTTAGAGAGGAATTGCATTCAATATGTAAAATGCTTTGGAAAGTATTGCCAATCCATGAACAGGGAATGTGTCTCCATTTTCTTGTGTCATTTTCTTTTTTTTTTTTTTTTTGTCCCAAATTTCCACTACAGACCAGGCAAGGGTTTGGGTTGAGGTGCATATAGGGTGCATTTACTGTACCTCCTCTTTCTATACAGTCCATGTGAAGAACACAGCCTGTGGTAAGAATTGCGAGGCCTTATTTTTTCTTTTATTTTTTGATTTTATTCTTTTTTTTTATTTAAACGTTTTGATTACATATATGATTGTGATTAGGTTTCGCTCATGTGAAGAACACACCCTTCACCAGTGCAACATTCCCACCACCAATGTCCCAAGTCCCCCTCCCTCCACACCTGTACCTCAAAAGGCTTTCCTGTTCTCTCATTCATTCACGTGATTATGGTAGTTTTCTGTATATTTATTTTTATAGCTGTACTCACCACTCTTTGTGGTGAGCTTCATGGAGTAAGCTGGGAGTTCCAGCCTCCTCTCATTGACTCTGATGATTGTTGCAATGATGATTTTTATTTTCTTTAAAACCCATAGATAGTGAAACTATTCTGCATCTCTCTCTCTCCCTCTGACTTATTTCGCTCAGCATGGTAGATTCCACGTACATCCATGTATAGGAAAACTTCATGACTTCATCTCTCCTGACGGCTGCATAATATTCCATTGTGTATATGTACCACGGTTTCTTTAGCCATTCGTCTGTTGAAGGGCATCTTGGTTGTTTCCAGAGCCTGGCTATTGTGAATAGTGCTGCAACAAATAAAGGTGTGAGGAAGGGGTTTTTGTATTGAATTTTTGTGTTCTTAGGGTATATCCCTAGGAGTGGAATAGCTGGGTCGAATGGGAGCTCAATTTCCAGATTTTGGAGGAACCTCCATATTGCTTTTCACAGAGGTTGGACTACACGGCATTCCCACCAGCAGTGGATAAGAGTTCCTTTCTCTCCAGCCCCGCCAACAATAATTATTCTCATTCTTTGTGATGTGGGCCAATCTCTGTGGTGTGAGGTGGTATCTCATCGTTGTTTTGATTTGCATTTATCTGATGATTAGTGACTAGGAGCATTTTTTCATGTGCCTTTTGGCCATTTGTATTTCTTTTTTATCAAAGTGTCTGTTCATTTCTTCTCCCCATTTTTTGATGGGATTAGATGTTTTTTTCTTGTAAAGTTCTGTCGGTGCCCTGTATATTTTGGATATTAGCCCCATATCTGATGGGTGTTGGGTGAATAGTTTCTCCCACTCAGTGGGTGACTCTGGTATCCTGGGCACTATTTCTTTTGAGGTGAGATGCTTCTGAGTTTAATGTATTCCCATCTGTTGATCTCTGCTTCCACTTGTTTGGAAAGTGTAGTTTCCTCCTTGAAGATGCCTTTTGTCTCAATGTCATGGAGTGTTTTACCGACGTGTTGTTCTATATACCTTATGGTATCAGGTCTAATATCGAGGTCTTTAATCCATTTGGATTTTACCTTCGTGCATGATGTTAACTGGGGGTCTATGTTCGCTTTTTTGCAAGTGGCGAACCAGTTCTGCCAACACCACTTGTTGAATAGGTTTTCCCTGCTCCACTTAGGATTTCTTGCTCCTTTGTCAAAAATTAGGTACTTGTATGTCCAGGGGACAATGTCTGAGAATTCAAGCCTATTCCACTGATCTGAAGGTCTGTCTTTATTTCAATACCATGCTGTTTTGATAACTATTGCTTTGTAGTAGAGTTTAAAGTTGGGGAAAGTAATGCCTCCCATTTTCCTTTTCCCTAGTAGTGCTTTAGCTATTCTAGGGTATTTATTGTTCCACATGAACTTTGTAAGTGCTTGATCCACTTCTTTGAAGAATGTCATGGGTATCTTTATAGGGATGGCATTAAATCTGTATAATGCTTTGGGGAGAATTGCCATTTTAATGATGTTGATCCTGCCAATCCATGAGCAGGGTATGTGTTTCCATTTCCGTGTGTCCTCTCTTATTTCTTGGAGGAGGGATTTATAGTTTTCTTTGAATAGGTC
>PVKC010034913.1:0-13606 GCA_004027635.1 Crocidura indochinensis
AAATGATAGCCTATGCATCTGTTGACCCAGGCTTGATCCATAGCATCTCATATGATCCCCTGAGCATTGCCAAGAGTAATTCCTGAGCACAGAGCCAGGAGTAACCCCTAACCATTGCTGTATGTGGCCCCCAAACAAATAAATCCAAAAGAAGTAATTTGAGAGATAAAAAGGGAACCAAAAGTAGAAAGGACAAATAGAAGATTAATAATATATAGCAGAGGGCCGGGACGGTGGTGCAGTGGTAGGACATTTACCTTGCACAACTGACATAGGACGAACCACAGTTTGATCCTCCGGCATCCCATATGGTCCCCCAAGCCAGGAGCGATTTCTGAGTGAATAGTCAGGAGTAATCCCTGAGCATCACCAGTTGTGGCCCTAAAACAAATATATATAGCAGATATACTAGAGAATTAAACGAAGTTACCAAGTGGAGGTGCTGACTGTACATGGGAGAGAACTCAGGAACCATGAGTAGGGACCATATTAAAATCACAGTGCCTAAAATTATAAAATCTAAGTTAAAATAGTAGACATAAACTGACCATAACAATCATTAAATGAATTATAAATCTAAAAACATTTGAGTGACAAATTGGGAGAATGAATTGTTTGAAAGCCTACATTTACTACTTACTAACTATAAGACCTTGGAAAGTTGCTTCATTTTTATGATCTATAACTTCTTTATCAGTTATAGGAGAATAATATCTACCAGATAGGGGTATTATGCAGATAAAATGAGGTGGTGCCACTTAAATGCCTACTGAATAGTAAGTACCCAATAAATGATATCAACTGCCTTCTAATGGCCATTAATAGTGGCCACTAACTGCTACTAACTTTATTACCAGAGCTTCAAGGCCACTATTCACTTGGCTCAATATTCTTTCGTCTTTGAAAAAAACACATTTAATGATGTAGTTTTTTCCCCCAAAATCATGATGTTCTTTTTTAAATCTTATTCTAAATGGACACAAACCTACAATATATTTTTCTTAGAGTATCTCTACATATTTATAATGTCATTATTGTTATGAGTTGCTAGATTTCATAGAATGACATCCTATTTGCACCAACTCCATCAACTCCAAACTTTTATTCATTTGAACTCACCCTTTACTGAAATAAACACTATTTCGTTCCCCTAAGCATTACTTTAATCTCCCAATATTGAAAATCCAAAAGAGTAATCTGCCCTTGATGCAAGCCCCAGCTAACACACTTCCCCAGAAAGGCACAGTGTGGACTTGATCTTCGAGTCAAGAAGATAGATAAGAGCAGAGACAGGGCCAAGTGACTGGCCACTCATTTTGGGAACCAAAGAGGACAGCAACTGTCAACTTTTCTCAATTCATGTGGCTAAAGAGACCATCTCATCAGCTCTACATAGGGCACCAATCCTGTATGGAGCATCCAGCCCAGAACCAGGAATCAAGTGAAATCAGAGGGAAGATTAATATGATGGCTGCCTACAGATGCCTAGTCACAGGATCATTTCACTCACATAGTCCTTTCCTCTTCTGTGTCCTTGTGGGTATCCCTTCCCCCAACTTCCTGTTTATTCCACATGGATGGTCAGACCCACCCATACATGGGAGGAGTTTTCAGTTTGGAATAAGAAATATAAAAGGTGATGCCTGGGGGAAAGGAGAGTAAGGCAGCAAAGAAGATGAGAAAGAGGCAGATAGCCAAAGGAGAAGCAGTAGAGAGAGGCTGCTTGAAAAGTTTAGCATAAAAGCCACATGACAGTTGGGGCCATGAAATAAAGCTGGCTGACTCCTGAAACTTCAACTGACTGCCTGTGAAATTACTTTGCTGCCACTATCCTTCTCCAGACCCTCCAGCAGAAGGGGTAAAGGTGCCGTGCCAAGAACGGCCTCACCCCAACACTAAGACATTAGACTTTATATTTTATATTAAAACAACATGCCCTCTTCACCCTGCCCCTCTGTCCTGGGACCCAGGTTCCCTCACTCCCTGGCTGCTCCACAGGTCACCTTGGAAAAGGGCCACTGTAGACACCTGTGGTTTTCTACCACCATCCACACTGGGAGGCCCAGGGCTCCGTTTCCTGGTGGTGTTTACAAGTGTCATTTACCATTTCTGTCGCCTGTCATAGGAGCTATTATAATATTTGCTTAAGTATTTAAATCGAGTCCTTTACTTTTTCAGCTAGTGGTTGCTGAGCTTTAATTAAAGCGTATTTGCATACATTAATATCACCCAGCTTCTCTTCATTTTAACTGCATTTCTGCATTCAAAACATGACATTTCAATAACAATAGTTGTCAGTGCCTGGGCTCTTATTTATGCCACAATTACAGGTCCTGATAATTACAGCCCCAGCTAGGGCGGGTGCTTCCAGCCCCTTCCACTGCTGTGCTTCCACCAAGCTTCAGCTTCGATGGTGTCAGCATACACAGAGCAGAGCCACCCCACTGCAGAGGTTCTGGTCTCTCTTTATCTCCACCCTGTTGACATTCAGAACCATTGAGGGTCAAGAAGAGCTAATGTAGTTTTTATATCAGAGACTATTGGGCCTGGCAGCTTCTGGCTAATATCCCAGTTTGCACTGAGGAGGGATCTGTGAAGCTGTGAAGTCATGTGAGCTCTGATCCTGCTGGATTCTTTGCTGAGTTGGAAGTAGTCAACAGAAAGAAAATAAGGTTGGGGGCTTCAATGGTGGGGGCTTCTAGTGAGGAAGAAGTGGGAGTATTGTGACTTGCAAAACACTGCTGGGTCGGACTAGAGTCTACAAAGCTGAGAGGGCATAGCTTGTTACCTTGAGAGCTTGCTCTGAGGGATAGAAGAAACGGTTGCCATAGATACCTGCTCTTTCTGCAGGGTCCAGTCAAGGTCACCCGTGTCTCTGACCAGCAGAGATAGCTACTCCCCTGCAGGCTCTCACAAATATGGGGTTTTGTCTCTAAAGGCCCAGACCTCCATCAGGAGCTTTCTAGTTCACTATGAATTCTCAGAGAAGGGCCAGTACACCATTTTCCCCTGACCTATCACATGGAGTCCCTCAACAAACACTTTCTTCCTCCACTTTACTTCTCTTTGTTGTTGTTGGAGTGGGGTGGGGATCACATGTTTTGTCATGGTGTGGTTACACTAGAATCACACTGAGCTTGCATGGGATCAAACGCCTCTCTGCCCATGTCGATCAGATTCTCAGCTTCATACCTAAGGGCAGATGCTTATCACAACATTCTTGAGGGAGCAAGTGAGGAACAAAGTAGAATGAACTGGCTCCAAGTCGGTGAGGGTCTAGTGGTTAGGACAAGACTATAGTTGATGAACATACCCACCAGCGTCACTCTGAGATCCCTACTGCAGCCTAGTCCGTCAAGGTGCAGAGCATTTGTAGTCATCATCCTGCCTAGTAGCTGCACCAACCAAACACTGAGTGTGCCCTTCCTGTGTCCACTTTGGTAAATTTCCCAAATCAGCAATGCTAATGGCTATGGATTTCCCAACCTGCAGAGCAGCCAGAGAGGAAGCTCTTCCAAACCCCTGCTGTGAGCACAGTGCACATCTGGACCCGGCAAAACCTCAGCCTGGCATTTCCAAATACCAACCCTGGGGCAATAAATGTGAGCATAGTGATAGACTAGTCTGAGCTAGGTTTCTCATGTTTTTATACATCCCAACCCACAGGCCACCTGAGCTGTCCCTGACCACCAGGAAACCCACATTTCTTCCTGGGCTGAACAGTTGAGAGTTGCCAAAGAACAGTTGAGAGCTGCCAAAGAACATGACAGGAATAACTTTGGACCTAACCAGAACCCTAAAGGGGTAGGGTTGGGGATAGGGGGCTCAAGGGAGCTGGAAGAGAGACATGCACATGAGAAAGCTCACTCTCACTGTGCTAGACACCAGAGTTTGGCCTGTTACATTCTAGCAACCTCTTTCCATCCCTACAATATTCATCCTGCCATCTCTGTGAAATCTTTGGCCTCCTGGAAAAAACTATTCACTTCAATAGAAACAGATTAAACATGAAGTGTGGATCCCTGGGCTGGATACTGGAAATATAATGAGTTAGACACTATTTCTGTCCTGAGAGGATATGCCTTAATAGAGTTTCTCTCCAAAAAAGTGAACACTTGCAGAGAAGGGCATATTCTGAAGGTGCCACAGGGACAAAGAGGAAGACTACAGACTGAGTCTGTGCATCAAAGATGGCTTCTGAAAGATGAGACATCTGAGCTTAGTGTAGAAATAAATCATGCAGGTCAGGAGATCTGCAGAAGCAACTTCAGGCAGCACAGAGGTAGAACCAAGTTTTATGCAGTTGAATGGGTGGGGTTCAGGTAAGGTAGTAAAGGGGAGGCTGAGGAATCCACAGAGGTCAGGTCATGGGGGATCTTTGGAAGATAATGGGGATGATTTGTGTCAAAGACAAGAGCTAGGAATTCCCTCAAAGGAAATTGGGGTGTCTCAGAACAGGGTTTAGTGGGGGCAGTGGTCTGAGATACACCAACTTTTCAGAAATCTTACAGGGTGGGTGTGATGTGGCCATAGGGAGCACAGTGTAAAGTGTTGGAGGACTATTCTGGAGAAATTTGTTGCTACGATCCAGGAGACAACCTGGATAGCAATGATGAGTGTGGATCTACCAGCTGAATGTGAATTTGAGAGATGGTAAAAAGACACTTGAGCAATTGGGTCCAGCATCTAGAGTTGGAGAACTGATTGGTGTGGGAACCCCCCATACCTATAAACACATTTGGTGGTATTAGTGTTGCAAGCATAGAAAGCTATTTTTCTTCCAAAGGGATCTGACATCAACAGGCAAGTGTGGGAAGAAGAAAACCAAGAGGGTGCAGAGGTGCAGGTACAACTGTAACAGAAGTTGGGGTGTCTTTGGGCCGTAGAGGAGGTCATGTGCCTCTGTCATGCCTGAGGGTCTGTGCTTGCTCACTCCTATGTACTTCTATCCAGAGTGCAGAAAATAGTAAGGGATGAGAGTGGGGGCTTGACAAGTTTCTTAGAAATGAAGAGACACTTTTAGTGTAGAATGGTAGCTTGTTCCTATGGTATCAAAGAAGGGCAAAGACAAGAGACACACAGGCCAGTTAACCCCAACACATTCCGAACCTCAAAGCAGCCTCATAGAGCTCCCAGGACTGCAAATGTGACTCAAGTTCATGTCGTGATGGGTAAGTTAAGAGCTTGAAAAGCAAGGGTAGGTGAGATAAGCCCAGAGGGGTTCACCCTTATTCTTAAGTCACAGGTGACAGAAATGTCACAGTAAACACAAGCATTGGCAAGTGGCTCAGGATTCCCCTCACAGGATCTAGTCTGGAAGGACTGAACTACAGCTCATATTCCTATCAACCAGGTCTCCCAACCAAACTTCCCCACGAACATAATCTGTATCTTTCCTATGTCAAACAACCTAAGACTTGAGAGTTTCCAATCACCCCTCTAAAGTAGAAAAAATGCTAGCAGTTTTGTAGTCAAGGTTAGCTATGATTGGTCCTGAAGCCATGGAGACAGGGCAGAAGAAGAAAATGTTAATTGTAGTCTTTAAGTAATTAAGGACTAGAGGTTTAGAAAAGGTGCTTTATAACAAGATTTGCCCATTAAGATAAAATGTGCAGATCAAGACTTGGGCTCTGCCTTCAAATCTTTGAAAATTATCATCTGGAAATTCATTATTCAAGGTGGCTGAACTAGCCATGGAAACATAACTCCATCACAGAGATAGGAATTACATTTTATCATGGCTTCTTCATCACCATGCTTCCAGGTAGTTTACTACCCCCACATAAGAAAACTTGAGAAAACTGTTCCTCAGTCCAAATTTTTCTATAAATTCTTTACAGAAGACAGGGAGGAGATTTAGATAAGTAAGTCCCAACTAATACAAAGGAGGGTTCTATTTCTGTCAGACACCCAAACTCACTGCTTTTTGAGTTTATCTCCCTCTACAGCATCCCCTATTGGTGTCTCCATGCCACTGCCAAGAGGTTCCCTTTGGGGAAACCAGCTATCTCCAAATTGCCATCATCTGTCCACGTGGTTTCAAAAGCACTCAGTTTCAAACACCACTTTTCTGGTACTCTCAGGATTGACACTTTCTATCCATTATGGACTAAATTGTATTCTTCTAAACTCCAATGCTGAACTAAAAGTCCCTGGGCAATTTCGAATGGGACTGTAGTTGATTATAGGACCTTCAAGGAGGGGAGAACTAAAATGGAATGAGGTCCTAAGGGAGGCCCTAATCTAATCCAATTGAACTGCTGTGGTGATGAGAAGGAAGACCAGGAAGGAACACACAAAGAAAAAGCCATGTGAGAGGGCCATCATCTGCATTGCAAGGAGCAGGACCACCCCACCCCAGCCTGCCAGCTTACAACCTCTGGAGAGTTTGGAACTCTGTAGCTGAAGCTTCAGCCTGTGGTATTTTGTTATGGCAGGAACAGTAACTCTGTCGCCCCCTACACCCCTGAATCCATAATACAAAAACAGGGACTGAGACAGACTGTTGCTAAGTCACTGCAAACTCTGGCACTCTGTCCTGCTAGGCCATGAGCATTCCACAAGAGTACAAGAAACTCTTACTGCATAAACTATGCTCACAGAACTCAATTGATTCTGCCAACTTTTAAAACACTGATTAATTTGTTTCAGGACCTTATTTTTCATTAACTGCAGGTTTACTGAGGACTGATTAGATTCTGTAAATAGTACTGGGCTGCTTACTTCTCTGCTGCTACCCCTCTTGAAATAACTTCTAGGACCAAGAGAAATACTGTTAGAGATATCAATTCATTCATGCCCCCTGCCCTGTTCACCCCTTCTTTGTGTGTGTCTATCTCTCTCTAACTTCAGAATCAGATCAAATTCTGCTACTTAAAATTTAACATGTGAATATTTTTGGCCATTTGACCTAAGTCTCAAATGCAAAAAGTCACACGGTAGGGTCTTATATCAAGTTGCTCCTTTAAATTTACACACAGACTGATCACTGAATTCTGAGCAGCCATTTTGGATGATGAGGTTCATAGGAGGCTAAAAGAAATGCATTGTTGCCAGCAATGCAGAAAGATGGAGAATCTCAGAACACTCAGAAGAATCTCCATACCAGTTGGGGCTTTAAGTGGTGCTTCCTTTCTTCCTGCAAGATTAAACCCTTATGTGTGGAAACTAATGGCTTTTATAGTGTAAGTAACAAAAAAATTACCTATCAGACTAAAGATAATATTATCACAAAGAATGTTTGTCAGGGTCAAACAAAGAATCTAAATGTATTTATATAGATAAATATATGCTAGATAGATTATATAGAGAGATGATATGTTTATATTCAATAAATAGATGAATACATGAATAAGGAAATGATAGATGAATAAAGAGATAAACCATTGAAGGAAATAAGGTGTTTCTTTGGGTCCCATGGTTTAACCCTGATCACAAGTTGCCTTCTCCTCACAAAATGCCAGCATTAGAGCATCCCCAATGTTATTTCCCACAAGCATACCCCTGCTTGCACCAAGGAGCTGAAGCACTGGGGAAGAGACCTAGTAGACAGAGGCAGGACCAGAGCAATGTACCTGTTTCACCTTGATTATTGGGGCCAGAATCACCATAAATATATCATCTCAAACAGCTGCTGCCTGATGTATCTGTGTTGACCAATACAACACAGTCCAGTGGGAACCAGATCCATCCTTTGCCAGCCATAAGGCCAAACCCATCCCAGCTTTAGGGAAAGAGTAGGGTCTTCTCAGAGTTGGTCAGTCTCACCTCGATCCTTTCCTTCTAGAGCAGTCAAGGAGTTCAAGGAGCTTTGGATAACAGTCTTTATTGGTCCTCTAAGTCTACAAGCCCCCCAATGGAAATATGTAAAACCAAGTCAGCCTTCCCAAGATTCCTATGTATGGGGGCCCAGGCTTCTATGGAAGCCAAAGGAATTTCCCCTTCATGTCTGATATTTTCAAACAGGAAACAAGTCTGCAAAGGTGGCTTCATGTAAGAAATGGGTTTCCGACACCCCCTTTCAACTCCAGAAGACCTCTTGGCATACTGTCTTTATATCCTGACTAACTCCAACCTCATTGTGGAGGAGCTGAGTCCCACCCAGCAACCTCTGAACTAATGAATCAGTCACTGTCATGGGCATGAATATATTCCAGCAATGGAATGGGACCAAAAGGACTGAAACCCTGGTGTCTCCCAAAGAGAAGGCTCAGCATGTCTGGAGGACAGTGGATGTTTAGAGAAAGCATGGACAGGTGAATGGAAAGGCCCCTGCAGCTAATCATTCAAAGCAGAGATTCACCTAAGTGGAGAAAACATGAGGGATTCTAGAATCTTAAGCCATTTTTGTCTTAATTTCCTAGAGAATGGCAGACTCTTTCTTTCCACCCCAACCCCATAATATAGAATTTACTTCCTAAAAGATGACATGAAGATCCCATGTCTGTCCCTCACCCTAGGAAACCACATAGAAGGGTCCATTCAAAAACAGCAATGGAAAGACAGAGCAGCAAATAGGGCTGAAACCCAGCTAGTGCAGATTCCAACCCCAGCAACCCCCTGTGGTCCCCTGAACACCACTAGGAGTGATTCTTGAAAGCACAAATAAAACATAGTAGTGGGGTTGTAAATGACTATTCTCTGGCTGAGATTCTGTGTCTTCTCTTTCTCTGGAAAATGGGGTGAATGTCATCTACCACTGAGGTTCCCACTGGACCTGGAAGGAGGGTGAGAGAGAGTATGTGGGTATTAGTGGGGGTCTCTCTCATGATGCTCAGTGGATTTTCTCTGTCTGCTAAGCAGGCCTGGGGAGGTGGAGACCCAACCTTAGCATATCCCATACACTTTGGTTGATCCTCTACCTGAGACATACCATCCAAAGTGGGCATTGCACAGACCCTAAACACTGAGACAAGGAGATCCCAAAAAGATGGGAGATGCCTGCTGGGTTCTCCCTTAGCACAGAACCTGATACCACCCATGCCATCAGATAAGTCCAAGTCTGGAGCAGGACTGGGAGAGAGAACGCGTGAGTCTTTTATCTTCCTCCTCTCACAGTGAAGTAAATCATCTGAGGTCACAGAGTTAAGGAGATGCAGAATCGAGTTTGAACCCAAACAGTTCCCAAACTGGAACCCCACAGCAGTCAAAGGGCGCCTTTCCTGCTGACAAAGCTCCCGAGGCACAGAGAAGACAGGAGTCCAGCTCAGGTCAGCTGTGAACACTAGGCTGGCACGACTGTATGGCAGTTGACCCCTCCGGAATGACTTAATTTAAGGCAAGCATGACCCGTTCAATTAGCCACTGGACAGAGCCAGGCCCACGGGAGATGGACAGCAGGGCTTAATGGAAATGGGGGTGCTGGTGGTGATATGAACAATCTGAGTTATGGTCTCAATTTGCACAGAGCCTGATGGATTTGCAATAATTCCAAACCAGGTCAAGTGTCTGTGTCTCCTCTTTTGCTGATCTCACACAAAGTCTCTCCATTTGTCAGGCTTGGCTCCCTCCATCCAGGAGTGGCTAGCCCCACCTCCAACCTTCCCTGGCTGTGCTCCCCACATCCCCCCACTCTACACTAACTCCAGAGCACTTCTGCAGCACTGAGATAGCCCATAGCCAGACTCTGCACACTGCAAGGAGAAAGGGTACCTCTCTGCTGAAAAGCAGGACAGAGTCACCTTGAGAAGCCAGAATGCTAAGGGGTGGGGACATGGTGGAAGAAGAACTTCCAACTACCACTACTAACAATATGATGGTAGGACCGCAGGAACTTGCAATAAGATCACATAACTTCCATCCCACCTGGATAAATGCCCCATGACACATAACATTTGTCCACAGAGAACAGGCTGTGGGGACTGAGGGACCAGGAGACCCATCAAAACCTCCCATGGAAGGGGATGACAGGTGAGGAGGGCAGCAAGCCTGGGACAGGTGCTGGGAACAAGCTAAATCTCCTCAGGTCTCCTCAGTGGCTGATATTTGGATGTGTAATATTAGTGTTAGATATGCATATAACATCCATGGATCACAGCTCAATTTTAAGTCCTATTCTCTTCCCTTCTGGAACATGAATGTGACTGAATCTGCTTCAGTCCTTCCTCCCAAGGGATCAGTACACTCCTAAAGCAATGTATCAGTTGGAGTTTCTAGGTCTTATGATGGCTTGCCTTCTGCAGGACCCAGGCATCAGGGAAGGTTCATGGAGCCTGTAGCAACTGCATCAGGTCCTCAGCCTCTGCCCAACCACAACTGTACAATCATCTGCCTATTCTAGATCAGGTATGCCTGGAGCAGGTCTGACACAATGGGAGTCCCCCAACCCAACACTCCCTCATCCATGCAAAACAGAAACAGAAACTTTTCCCATTTTGCTGCCTGTATAAAAGGATCAGGGTTGGTAGAGGAGGTAGCAACAGCAGCAACCACAAGATTTCAGCCCAGCAAAAGTAAGCAAAGTGGCAACACATTCCATAAATCCTTCAAAGGATACACGGGTCACTATTTACTTTCTGAGAACAGTTGGGCTAAAAGCTGAGAAATTGTTTGTTCAATGTCTGACAGTTTACATAGGCTTTTCACTTAGGTTATTCCACTTAATTGCCTCTACAGTCCTTTGAAGTGATTAAACAGATATTACTCTGCATCTTACAGGTAATAAAATGGTCAAATAGATCCATGTCCTGTTCATGAGCAGAACACTGGGATTCAATTCTTGGCTTCTCTCTTCACAGCTCCATTTCTCTACTAAGCCAAATTACCTTCTCTTCGATGATACAGGCCTGCAGAAGCCATCATAAGACCCAGAAACTCCAACTGATTGCTTTAGGAGTGTACTGAATCCCCTGGGAAGAAGGACAGATGCAGTTTAATTCACTCTCTTATATTCCAGAAGGAAAGAGAGTGGCATCTAAAGTTGAGCTGTGATCCATGAATGTTATATGCATAGCTAGCATTTATTACACATCCACTTAATCTACAAATAAGTTTCTGAAATTCAAGTACTGTACTAGGAATGGCAGCATGATGAGACACATGAATGACATGGTGCCTGCCTTGCAGAACTTACATTCTGTCAAAGGTTATAGAAAAAAAAAAAACAAGTAAACAATGAAAAACAACAACACACATACCCAGACCCCGCATGATGTCAAGTTCAATGAAGTCAAGAAATAAAGGACTAAGCTGTATCAGAGTAAGACAGGTATGTCCTTTAGAAATGTTGGTTATCAAAGACCCTGCTGAGATTCTCACTGAAAAGCTAAGAAACCACCTCTCAGAAGAGATCACAGGAGGTAGCTTCATCGCAGGTGGTCACACCAAAGGATCAAGAATCTGTAGATCAGTCAGTCATTGCAATGAACTGATAATCATTCTGAAGAAGTGTGCTGTCTAGTAAACAAGAGATACTAAGGTTCCTGAGGGGTGGTAGTTGAGTGGGGGATCTGGTCTCAGAGACAAATTGAAGGATTTTTTTGGTAGGTGGCATAACTCAGCATATATTTTATAAAAATCCATTATTCTTGTCGTTGGAGAAATGTAGGGAGAAAAGTAAAAAGGACATGCATTAAGAGAATAATTTAGATATGGTTCAGATATAGTGGTATTCCTACCTTTAAATTATATTACAAAGCAATGGAAACTTAAGCAGTTAGATACTGAAACTAAAACAGGCACATAGACCAAAGGAATAAACTAAGGAATCCATAGAAACATTCACATATTTAGAGATCTAATCTACAGTAAAGGTACCAGAGGCATAAAATGAAGAAGCTTCTTCAACAAACAATGCTAAGGACATGAAATTCCACCTACAAAATGTGAAACCTGATCACTACTTAGCACCATTCATGAATTAACTCACTGTGGAGTAAAGACTTAGTTATGGGGGCCGGAGAGCTGGTACTAGAGGTAAGGCATCTGCCTTGCAAGCACTAGCCTTGGACTGATGGCAGTTCGATCCCCGGCATCCTATATGGTCCCCCCAAAACAGGGGTGATTTCTGAGCACATAGCCAGGAGTAACCTCTGAGCATCAAATGGGTGTGGCCAAACACACACACACACACACACACACACACACACACACACTTAGATATTTGGAAGAAAACATAGGTAATACACTCTGAAGAAGAGTCCCCAATATCAGGGTTATATTTGTTTTTTTGGGGGGGAGTTCTTCATATTTTTTATTTTAATTTTTTAATTTTAATTATGACAACAAAGATGCAAAGAAAGAGGACAGGGTAAAGTTACAGTGAAAGCACAATCACCCATAAACAGAATTCTCGGTAGTCCCATTGATGATATCCCAGCCTTGAACTTTCAGCCAAAGAGCATTAAGAAAAACAAAGCTGAACCATGCAAAATACAATTACTTTGTCCCTTAAATCCCCAGTTGTAGTACATACTATTTCTTAGCAGCACATAATATTAATATTCAGGGTGTAAGGTACATTGTAATGAGATTTGTGTGTTCCTACCTCTATTAGATAAGAACTTGTCTGTATGCATACTGTTTTCCCATTTTAATGTGTCTGTGCAAACAAGGATCAATGCCATGTGCCGTTATTGGGGCATCTGTAGGCAATAGGAACAAGACCAGCAATCTCCATGACATAGTTCAATCATAGGCATTAAATTGAGGGACATTTCCACCAACAATCCTTACAGAAGAGCTTACAAAGAAAAGACAAGATGAAAAGTGGAAAGAAACACCATGGCAGAATATAGAGAGAGAGTTATAGCTGTTAAAGAAAGTACACATTAAATATTCAGAAGATATATGTATTCAATATGAGTTCAATTTATATCTTTCAAAATAGTTCTGGGATTGTTATATCCACTGTATGTCTTTGGTCCGAGATTAGAACTCTGTGTTACTGAAGTTAAGGAGGGTAAATCTGGGGTACTGATAGTTGGGAGGAGTATAGGTTCGCTCGGGGGCGCTAGCCCCTGCACGGTTTGTAAAATGTAGACTGCTATGAAATTGCCAGTGACAGCCTGAGTAGAGATGAGCAGCTATCTGTCACCCCCCAGATCAAATTCAAGCAAATAAGCTAATCTCTGGAGTGACCCAGGCCCTAAGAACAGGAGTTTGAGCCCCACCCCTAACAGGGTTATATTTGTACATTTCCTCCAGTGCAAGGGAAATGAAAGAAAAGATAAACACGTGGGTCGCCATCAAATTAATAAGAGTTTCACAACAGAAGAAATTACCTATAAAACAGACGGAAACTAAGACCTAAGAGATATTTGTGCATATTAACTAACAATGGGGTTAAGGTCCAAAATGCAAGAATTCACATAACTATAAAGATAATCAACCCAGTCTAAAAAATGGTCAAATGACATATATTTAGGTCATACCAAATATTTGGCCAACCTATATATAGGTCATATCTATATATTTAGGACATACCAAAACGGTCTGGAGAGATAAAACAGTCAGTAGGGCACTTGTCCTACATACAACTGAACCAGGTTCAAACTCCAGCAATCCATATTGTCCTCCAAGTCAAGTCCATCAGGAGTGATTCCTAAGTGCATAGCAAGGAGTAAGTCTGAGCACTGCCAGGTGTTACCAAAAAAAAAAAAAAAAAAAA
>PVKC010034914.1:0-13613 GCA_004027635.1 Crocidura indochinensis
TGTCCTAGGTTAGCGCAGGCAAGGCAGGCACCTTACCTCCAGCGCCACCGCCTGGCCCCGATGATAAACTTTCAATTAATATATAAACAAGGGGCTGGAGAGATAGCATGGAGGCAGGGTGTTTGCCTTACATGCAGAAGGACTGTGGTTCGAACCCGGGCACCCCGTATGGTTCCACGAGCCTGCCAGGAGCGATTTCTGAGCGTAGAGCCAGGAGTAACCTCTGAGCGAGGCTGGGTGTGACCCAAAAACCAAAAAAAAAAAAAAAAAAAAAAAAAAAAAAAAAAAAAAAAAAAAAAAAAAAAAAAAAAAAAAAAAAAAAAAAAGAATAAAATACTGCTACATGGCAGTGTTAAGATTATGAACAATCAATTCGTTTATTTCACAAAGATTACTTTTTTCTTAGGAAGATAAATGTAATTACTCCACATTTTCAATTTCTATTCTAAATCCTTTGCAAACGATAATAAGATAATATGACAAATTCCCTTTAAATTTAGACAACTGAATGAGTTACATAGTGATCATACTTGCATTATATGCATTAAGGTTTACAGCTTAGGGGGCTAGATAGATAGTACAGTGGGTAGGGTTTACCTTGCATGCGGCCAACCCCAGGTTTAATCTCTGGCATCCCATATGGTTGCCCAAGCATCATCAGGAGTTAATTCCCGAGTGCAGAGCTAGGAGTACCGTATTTTTCACTCTATAAGATGCACCTCACCATAAGACACACATAGCTTTTAGATGAGGAAAACAAGAGAAAAATATTCTAAAAAACTAGTATGTACTAAAATACTTAATAAAACTATAACAGAATAACCTTATTGCTCGTACTATGTGGTATGCCTGTGCAACAGAGGGGCATAACATTGTGGGTGTCAAGTGGTTAGCATATGCTCTACTCCCCTGCACTAAGGACTCAGGTAGCATTTGCCCTGCACGCAGAAGGATGGTGGTTCAAATCCTGGCATCCCATAAGGTCCCCTGAGCCTGCCAGGAGCAATTTCTGAGCATAGAGTCAGTAGTAACCTCTGAGTGCTGCTGGGTGTGACCCAAAAACCAAGGAAAAAAAGGAAAAAGGAAAAAGAAAAAAAATACAACTTCCGCCCCATCTTTTGGGGTGTGTGTGTGCATTGTATGGTATGAAAAATGCTGGGTGTGGCCCAAAAATTATAGCCCAAGGTGCAAAAATACTTCCTTTCTTCATTTAATTAAATTCTCCAGTTTAACTACAGATAAATCCTATTTATCACTGTAAGAACACTAAGGTTCATGAAGTTTTACTTGCAATATTTAAAGCATTAATGCCTTAAATAACTTACCCTTCTAAAGAAACTTATAGCAAGATTTGTGTATGATCACATTTATTCATTCACACATTTTCTTTAAAAAATAATTCGAGATGCTGGGAAAATAGTGTAGTATGACCCCAATCTGATCAGCAACACCTACTGAACATGGTCCTGATTGATTCCTGAGCAGAGATAGGAGTCAGTCCTGAGTACGCAGGTATGGCCTGGTCCTGCCCCCAAACCCTGTCCCACTATCAAATAAAATAAGAGCCTGGATAGGACAAGGAGTAAGGTATTATTTGCCTTATATGAGGCTGAATTTGTTTCAATTCCTGGCAGTGCACTATGGTCTCTTAAACATAGCCAGGAGTGAGCCCTGATAATATATCGAGGAGTAAGCCCTGAGCATTGTTGGGTGTGGCCCAAATGTCAAAAAAACTAAAAAATAATTTGAGGTTGTATTTGAAACAAAAATGGTGATAAAAAGTTTGGCTGCTCCTTTGCATTTTGGGTTAATCTAGGATTTAAGAGTCACTCACTGCCTCTAAGAGGTTAAAACTTTCAGATTTACTTCTATTGGGGCCCAGGAGATAGCATAGAGGTAAGGCGTTTGCCTTTCCTGCAAAAGGTCATCGGTTCGAATCCCGGTGCCCCATATGGTCCCCCGTGCCTGCCAGGAGCAATTTCTGAGCATGAAGCCAGGAGTAACCCCTGAGCGCTGCCGGGTGTGACCCAAAAAAAAACCAAAAAAAAAAAAAAAAAAACAGATTTACTTCTATTATATCCAGTCATATATTTTCAAGGAGTAGACAGATTTTACGTTTTAACTATGAAATGTATATGAAATGAACATACTTTCTCCTCGAATGGCTTTTTCTCCAAGTTGAAATACAGAAAGAGACTTGCAGCTGCAAGGATGGCCCTGGAAAACTGGAATCATAAGAAACCAGGCAGAGAGCAGAAAGGCTCCTTCCCTTCAGCTACAGAGTCTATTTGGCAGCCATCAAGGTTCCATACTGTTGGTCTCTAGAATTGGGCAACTCAAAACTCCTACTCATTAAGGTCACCTGGCACATAGTATGTTGTTATTACAATTTTTGAATTAATGTACAGAATTTGGTTATTCTTATTTTTCACAAAATATTCTTCAAACTGGTATTGTTATTGGTTACCCTGGTTTGTTATGGTGGGACAGAAATATTAAAATACAACGAGAGCTATGGCTGATGGACCTCTACTACGGCATTTAATTATGCAGATAGCAAAATTAGTGAGTTAGTTTTAGAAATAAGTTCTTCAATATTTTATCATATTTGATAGCAGCTTTTTTTTTATTGGTTACAAAACCTAAGCCCATATACAAAATTAGGAACACATTTAGATGCCTCTTTTGAAAGAACGTTTAGTCTTTTTTAACTGAGTTTAATAAAAATAAAAACAATGCAATTTTTTTCAACACTGTCTTTGAAAACTTAAAAGTGCAGCAATATACTTAGTTTCCTTTATCTACGAAATGGTGCAGTTCCAATTCCAAACTGATAAGGTCACAACAAATTGGATCAAGCAAATGCATACACAGGTCTGCACTACTTGATGCTAATGTTTACTTTCGTTAGTTTGCACCTAAAACATAAGAAGAACTAGGAATCGACATAAGAAGAGGCCCAATTTAATCTCATTGTGTGCAAAATTTAAAAGGTAACTGTCAGCAATTATGGAGAGTTCAGAAGAAACTAAACTGGAAGGGGTAGAATTCACAATATCAAGAAGATTTGGACTTGAAGGGTTTCACCGAAGTTTGTGACCTTAAGAACTTTGATTTTGTTATTCCTACTTTGAGTGAACACCACACAGTTTGAGAAATTTAGACTACAGTGTCTGATACAGGATGCAGTTACCATATGAAGCTTTAACTCAAAATTTGGATTAAAAAAAAGGCACAATGAACTTCAACTCAATTTTATGTGCACAAGAGTTGAAAAATCTGAGCCACCTTAAAGAGAAATTGATTCTAAAATTTATAAAACCTATAAATAATCAGAGGCCAAACCACTATATTAAAACAGATTCTCTAGCAAGTAAAAATCTTGCAGTTTAAACATACGCTTGTATCCACTTTAGATACAAGACAAAACTCACTCTTTAAAGTGGCTCTACCTTGGCAGATACATATTTGTAATGAATGCACACCTGCTATGTGTTGTTGATCAGTGAAAACACCCCAGCTGATTTACAAAGCTCTGATGGCATCTGTCTCATCTTCCTCACAGTAAATACACCCCCCATCAGATAACTAAATTAGTTTCAATTTTCTATCCCTTTCACATCAATGCATTGGGAGATTATACCCAGTAAACAATAGCAACAAAGTCATTTCTGTGACAGCACAAATTATTGTTGAAAAATTTTCAAATTCATATTCTTTCATTAATAACTGGATCAGACAATTTATGAAAATCAGTGACTTTACATAGTAACACCAGATTTTGCAGAATTACTTAAAGATCACTGCAAATCAGGTTTATGTTAAATACCTGCGGATTATTCCTCTACACAGATCCTTGTGTAGATCTTTTAGTCTATGAATACGAATGCTTTTAGAGTCGGATCTGAATTATCTTTCCCAATACTCAAAGAATGAAATTTTATGACACTTCTAAATATTTGCTGGTTTGTTGCCAACCACATTATCAAAAGCACTGGTTACTAAGTAAAAAATATTTTAAGACTAAATTACAGTAAACATGAAAGCTCCACAGTTTAAACCCAATATAAATCAACCATATCCGATTATCAATTTAAAATGAAAAATATTAACTCCTGAAAGCTGAAAGCAAGATTTTTCTTTAAAAAAAAAATCACCAATGGGTAGTTTAGACCTTTTTGTTTGTGTCTTTAAGGGACTCTTGCTTTCAACTTAAACAGAAGTTGAAGTCCATAACAGGTTGCAGCTCAGGTAAAATACCATGCACAGCATTTGATTACTTCAAAACAGCAGGAACACACAGGCTGAAGTGAGTGGTCAAATAGGACTTGCTGTTCTCAAAAATTAGGTATAATGGCGAAAGCATTACCATCCATAGCTAAAGTTCTTTCTCCAACCCTGGCTTCTGAGGCAGATAATAAACACATCAATTACTGGTAGATGAAACACAGTTTTTTAAAACTTATCTGTTTAATCAATAACCAAGTTTTTTTTTTTAAAGTTACTTTGTGTGTGATAGTTCCACCAATGAAAATCATTTGGTTTGTACTTTAAAATCTATTCTTCCACATAAAGAATATGAAAATATGTTTGTGGAGGACAATGATGAAGGCTCAGGTCAGACTGCACCTCTTTAAAAAGTCTTCCAATGTGTATATGCATCATACCGAAGTGTCTTGATCCACAGCGCACCATTTTCCAAAGGAATATCAAGTGGGCAGCTGACGTGCCACCAACTATGGAATATTCTAACTGAAGACTGCCATTGTCAGCGTGTGGCACCAGGGAACAGGGGAAAATGGGGTAGTTGAGATTGTTAAGGAAAATTCTAAAACAATTTAGGAAATCATGCATATGCATTTACAGTCCATGTAATAGTGACTTTTGGCAACTGCAAAGTGACTGAGACATGGCTTGCTTTAGAAGCATCAAAACGAAGAGGCATGTGTGTTTTGGAGCCTTTTTTTGCTGTTCTTGTCATTTGGTAGCCATCTGGTGGTGCTTCATATTGAACGTGGGAAAGATGCTGCACTCAATTGAACTTAAAAATTAAATTCTTTTGTTTGAAGGTTGGCTGTTGGGTCAAAATTGTAAGTACCTCCTTGTGTAGCTTCAGGAATGAGGCTAGGATCTTCGTCAATCTAAAAAAAAAAGGCAAGGAAAAAAGACACTTATTACACATTTGATAAACACAGACTTTATGGTTTCTTTAAAGCTTTTTTGTTTGTTTTTGGTTTTGGTTTTTGGGTCACACCCGGCAGCGCTCAGGGTTACTCCTGGCTCTTTGCTTAGAAATCACCCCTGGAAGACTCAGGGGACCATAAGGGATGCTGGGATTCGAAACACCGACCTTCTACATGCTATCTCTCCAGTCCCTAAAGCATTTTTTTTTGTTTTTGTTTTTGTTTTAGGGTCACACCCGGCAGCGCTCAGGGGTTACTCCTGGCTCCATGCTCAGAAATTGCTCCTGGCAGGCACGGGGGCACCAGGATTCGAACTGATGACCTTTTGCATGAAAGGCAAACGCCTTACCTCCATGCTATCTCCCGGGCCCCTCTAAAGCATTTTTTAAATGGAGTCTCTCCAGTGATGCTCAGGCTGGGTAATAAAGCACTGCTAAGGTCCAGCATGTTGAAAGACACCACATGTCAAGGACTAAATTCAGGGTGTATCATGCAAGGAATGTATTCAATCCCTTTATTTCTACTTAGTTCATTATGAACGACTACCATCAAATATTCTACAATAGTAAAGTGAATTAATACTGTTAGATTTATCACTATGTAATACAAAACATTTAAAAATTGCACAGTTTTCTAGTTTGTTCTTTAAGATCAACTCTTAAGATCTGATTTACCTAATTACATCATTTCTATAATTACCATATTCCCTCACTAACAAATCACAAATCCAACAAGGATTTTTTTTTTTTTTTTTTTGGTTTTTTGGGTCACACCCGGCAGTGCTCAGGGGTTACTCCTGGCTCCATGCTCAGAAATTGCTCCTGGCAGGCACGGGGGACCATATGGGGCACCGGGATTCGAACCGATGACCTTTTGCATGAAAGGCAAACACCTTACCTCCATGCTATCTCCCGGGGCCCCCCAACAAGGATTTTTTGTTTGCTTATGGGTCACATTTGAGAGTGCTCACTCAGAACACCATATAGGCGTTGGGAGAATGAACATGGGTCAAGCAAGCACCCTACCTGCTGTACTATCTCTTCAGCACAAGAACTTTTTGACAAATTTATTTTGCAATAAAGTTTTATAGTACTTAAAAGTAGATAGAAAATAATTTTTTCCTTAAGTGAGGCAGGTAGTTTTTATTGCCCAAAACTTGCTTATAAAGATGTAAGGAGGGAAAGGGTGTGTTCAAGACAGAACACAGGCTTCTCCAGAATGAAAATAAGCAAAGAAACTAAGTGACAAGCAAGATCTGTTTCAAGGGAGAACACATGCTTGAAGAGTAAGCCTAGCTTTAAAAAATGTTGGAAAAGTGCTACCTCAATAGCTGTAATACTGTAAGGTTTTTGTCATTTTAATGCCTAAAGAAAACTTTTTATTAAAATTACAGTCTGTGTACATTTTTTTTTTTTTGTTTGTTTTTTGAGTCACACCCGGCAGTGCTCAGGGGTTACTCCTGGCTCCATGCTCAGAAATTGCTCCTGGCAGGCACGGGGGACCATATGGGGCACCAGGATTTGAACTGATGACCTTTTGCATGAAAGGCAAACGCCTTACCCCCATGCTATCTCCCGGGCCCAACAGTCTGTGCACATTTTAATATACTTGCAGATACCATATATTTTTTGTTTTTGCACCACAATGGCTGTGCTCAGGGCCTACTCCTGGCTCTATGTTCAGAGATCACTCTTGGTGGACTTGGCAGACCGTCAGTGGTGACAGGGATCGAACCTGAATCAGCACATGCAAGGCAAGTGTTCTACCAGTTGTACTATTTATCCTTCCAGCCCATAATTCCTTTATTGGACCACAATAGCTGGCGCTCAGGGATTATTTATGGCTCTGTACTCTGAGAAATCTCTCCTGGTAGACTTGGAGGACCATATGGGATGCCAGAAATTGAACCTGGGTCAGCTGCATGCACAGCAAGCACCTTACCTACTGTACTATACCACTGACTCTAGACATACCATACTTTTATACTTACATCATCACCAGAGAAATACTGATCTATGATTTCAAATGCTAATTTATATATATCTTCATTTTCATGTTGCTGTAACACTTCAATTTTCTCCAAACCTGACAGAAAGAAACAAAATAAATTAAGTAGACATTAATCAGAATCCTGCTCAATCTAATCATAGAGTCCTAAAAGACCCAGAACACCCTTTCATTCCCCCAAATGAAGATGACAGTCTATTAAAAAAAAAAAAAAAAAAAAAAAGATAAGAACCTGAGCTGTTCTGGCTGGAGAACCAGCATCTCACTAATTTCTTTCTTCCTCCTTAGAAGTCCTTGAGGCAGGCAGTTAAAATAAACACCTAACCACTCCATCTGACAGATGAGGAAGCTGTTGCATAGAGATGTAAAGGGGTGAGTTCAGGCTGCCTGGAGAGTGAGTGACAGAAGCAGAACCAAGATTTCCCTAGACCTCTTTCATATATTATACTGTTTCAGAGAGTGATTTTATCTTTTGCTTTGTTATTACATTTTTGTTATTAAATGTCATAACAAATAGTTATAAATAGAAGATAAAATTTTAAATTTTGAAATGATTTTAAAATTATATATGGCATTTGGGCCAGAGTGACAGTACAGTGTAGGCTGTTTGCTTTCACGTGACAGACTCAGGTTCGATCCCTAGATTCCCATGTGGACATATGGTACCCCAAATACCACTAGGAGTGATCCCTAAGCTCAGAGCCCAGGATTACGGCCTGAGAACAGCTGGGTGTGGCCCCAAACAAAATCAAAACCAGATGCTTATAATCCTATAGCCACAGTGAATTTGAAAAAAAAATTGTTTCAGAACATTACCCATAGAATACCTTGATTTATATTCCTAATGTATTTATTCTATACATTAGAGGTACAGGCCTATAAAAGTAAATACAAAATATTCTTCCTTGAAATATCTTCTTGTAGTTTGTTTTTGTTTTGGGCTACATCTAGCAGTGCTCAGGGATTATTTCTGGATCTATCTAGGAGTAGTACTGATTGGAACTTGGGGACAATATGAAGCACCAGGGATTGAATCTGGGTTGGCCACTTGCAATGGAAGTGCTCTATCAGCTATACTATATCTCTAGGCCCCCTAAATAAATTGGGGGGATCACACCCAGTGGGACTCAGATGTTAATTTTGGCTCTGTGCTCAGAAATCACTTCTGGCAAAAATAATACTAACATTCCTTAAAAAACTGGATATTGTGGGGGCTGGAGTGACAGCACAGCGGTAGGGCCTTTCATGAGGCTGATCCAAGGATGGGCTCGGTTTGATCCCTGGCGTCCCATTATGGTCCCCCAAGCCAGGAGCAATTTCTGAGTGCATAGCTAGGAGTAAGCCATGAGCATCACCAGGTCTGGCCCAAACACAAACACACAAACAAAACGAAACAAAAACAAGGGGTCAGTGCAGTGGCACAAGTGGTAGGGCAATTGCCTTGTACGCGCTAATTTAGGATGAACCGCAGTTCGATCCCCCAGTGTCCCATATGGTCCCCGAAGCCAGGAACGATTTCTGAGTGCATATCCAGGAGTAACCCCCGAGTGTCACCAGTTGTGGCCCCAAAACCAAAACCAAAACAAACCAAACAAACAAACAAACAAAAAACACATAAAAAACTGGACATTGAGCTCCCACATGATCCAACAATACCACTCCTAGGGATATACCCACGACCACAAAAACACAATACAATAATGCCCTCTGCATTCTTATGTTCACAGCAGCACTATTTATAATAGCCAGGATCTTGAAACAAGCCAGATGCCCAACAACAGATGAGTGGCTAAAGAAACTGTGGTACATTTATACAATGGAATACTATGCAGCTGTTAGAAACAAAATAAAGTTGCAAAATTTGCTTATACATGGATGGATTTGGAGACTACTTAGTGATATAAGACAGAGGGAGAGAAATAAGCACAGAATAGTCTCACTCATATGTGAGATTTAAGAAAACATAAAAGACAGTATAATAATAACACCCAGAGACAATCGATACTAGGAATGGAAGAACTAGCCCATGATAACAAGCTAATCACTAAGAGTGGTAAGTGTACTTAGAGAAATAACTAATAGCTACCATGATATAAAAAGAAATATAATGCCTGTCTTGAAGACAGGCAGGAGGTGGGGCAAGGTAGGAAATGGGGGTCAATGGTGGTGGGAAAGTTGCACTGGTGAAAGGGGGTGTGTGCATTTTATTGCTGAAACTCAATGATGAACATGTTTGTAACCATAGTGCTTAAATCAAGAAAAAAAACTATAAAAAATAAAAACTAATGACACATTTAATCACATTGCTCCACTAGTAACATTTTCCAATAAAATGAAAACGTTTACTTGGATTGGGCAACCTAGTATGCCTGGAGCTTAGAGCTGGTCTTATGCCAGGAAACATCAGGGGTTTGGTCCCCTTGTATTTAGGCCGAGGATTTTCCTTTCCATGCCCCCCATATTTTGGTGGGCCGATGCAAACAAATATTGCCACTCTAACGCCATTTTTACTGTGCTCCTTTGACTTTTTTTTTTGGTTTTTGGGTCACACCTGGCAGTGCTCAGGGGTTACTCCTGGCTCCATGCTCAGAAATTGCTCCTGGCAGGCACGGGGGACCATATGGGGCACCGAGATTTGAACCGATGACCTTTTGCATGAAAGGCAAACGCCTTATCTCCATGCTATCTCTTGGGCCCGCTCCTTTGACTATTATCCTTAAAAAGAAACACCCACTTTTGAGGCTAACTTAAACTAATATGGACATACATGGAAATGTAAAGAAGTACTATGCCTTCAATATTTAAGGAAATACATAAAGTTTCATGGCTTTAGAATGTTTGATATGCTGCTAGGAAATATGATATGTGTATATGATATGTGTATATGTATCACATATACATATTGTGATACACAATCCGGGGACTTGAGGGACAAAGTAATTATACATGGGTTCTGATTTATTTTTCTTAATATTCTTTGGCTGAAAATTCAATGTTAAGATATCAGCAAGGGGACTTATGTGAATTCTGTTTATGGCTGATTGTCCCTCCACTGTAACTTTACCTTGTCCTCTTTCTTTGCATCTTTGTTCTCAAAATTAAACAATAAAATTAATAAAAAATAAATAAAATGAAAATGTTTGTAAAATAAAAAAAAATTTACTCCTGGCAGGCACAGGCTTGGGGGACCATATGATATGCTAGGGATCAAACCTGGTCGGCCAATGCAAGGCAGACACTCTATCCATTGTGCTATCACTCTGGCCCCCTTAAAATAAATTTTTATAGCTAGATTAATTTGAAATAGTGGCAATTTTCTTTATACACAAAACAGAAAACAAAGGGAAAATAGGTGTCTGAAACATAACAAATTCAAAATGCTTTATAAAGTTATAAAATATATATATTTTTTGGTTTTGGGGTCACACCCAGCAGTGATCAGGGGTTACTCCTGGCATTATGCTTAGAAATCACCCCTGGCAGACACGGGGGACCATATGGGATGCCGGGATTCGAACCACCATCCTTCTGCATGAAAGGCAAACGCCTTACCTCCAGGCTATCTCTCCAGCCCCAAAGTTATAAAATATTAATATGTATCCCTAATTTCTTTTTTTTTTTTGGTGGTTTTTGGGTCACACCCGGCAGTGCTCAGGGGTTACTCCTGGCTCCATGCACAGAAATTGCTCCTGGCAGGCACGGGGGACCATATGGAACACCAGGATTCGAACTGATGACCTTCTGCGAGAAAGGTAAAACGCCTTACCTCCATGCTATCTCTCTGGCCCCCATGTATCCCAATTTCTAATATTATTCCCATAGATGAAAGCAACTATACTGATAAAAACCAACTACACTGATAAGAGTCATAATTTGTAACTTAAACTTTCTGGGTTAAGTTGTCCTAAAGCGCATAAATGTTACTTTTATATTACCCTAAGACATAACTTGGCAGAACTCCTGAGCATTATTAGGCTATTTATTTTAAATTAAAATTCTTTTTTATTGGCTTTGGTTCACACCCAGTGGCACTCAGAGGTTACTTCTGACTCTGCGCGCAGAAATAGTTCCTGGAAGGCACAGGGGACCATCTGGGATGCTGGAACTTGAACCAACATCCATCCTAGATTGGCTGCTTGCAAGGCAAATGCCCTACTACTGTGATGTCTCTCTGGCCCCTTAATTAAAATTCTAATGATTAAGCACAGGTGGACAATACAATTTTCAGGAGTACAGCATCACACCTCATTGTGTGTAAGACTCACTGTATTCAACACCACAATTCTACTATCATTTCCCACATTTTACTATGTGCTCATATAGAGTGCAGTTATGAGTATATTAAAATTGCAATATATTACCTAAAATGGCTATGAAGTCATTAACCTTTTCCAACAACATGGAATAGCATTCCAAAAAATAAGGTTCATCAATTCACATATGTGGCATACCTGGGGAAAATGTTAAATTAAACATTCCTTATCATTTTTCTCTACTGTTGTGGTTCTCAGAGCATGTGATTTGCTCTGATGCTCTTCAAGAATATTTGTTTCGGGGCCCGGGAGATAGCATGGAGGTAAGGCATTTACCTTTCATGCAAAAGGTCATCGGTTCGAATCCCGGTGCCCCATATGGTCCCCCGTGCCTGCCAGGAGCAATTTCTGAGCATGGATCCAGGAGTAACCCCTGAGCACTGCTGGGTGTGACCCCCCCCCAAAAAAAGAGTATTTGTTTCCTATAAAAAGCAATGAATGACATTCATAACCAATATTTTGAAAGTGTAACTAAAGTTTTCTGGAACATTTTCTTAAAAATGCTAATAAAGAGAGTAACAAGTTTTTTTTTTAATAAGTTATCTTTAAGAAATTGATTTCAGGGGCCGGGCGGTGGCGCGGGAGATAAGGTGTCTGCACTAACCTAGGACAACCGCAGTTCGATCCCCCGGTTCCTCATATGGTCCCCAGTGCCTGCCAGGAGTGACTTCTGAGCGAATAGCCAGGAGTAACCCCTGAGCGTCACCGGGTGTGGCCCAAAAACAAAAACAAAAACAAAAATGATTTCTAATTGATGCTCAACTAATTTTTTCTGAACTATTCTTACCTCCACATTCTTCTATTATTTCAGCTATTGTGCTTGCTTCATCACCAGCCATTATGAGAATGTTTTTCAGTCCATCAAGAACCACCTGAACAACTTGAGAATCTTTCACTGATAGTAAATTACAGAACGGTGGAATTACATTCTGCTGTACAAGGTACTCAACCTAGAGAATAACAACAAAAATTTGCATAATTATCTTTCCTCTATAGGCACACTGGAAAGGGTTTTAAAACAATGAGCAACTCCTAACTCTAAGAGTCATATATTTTGAAATACTAAAAATCATAATAGTTAATTTTGATGAACTTACTTGATCTTTTCTGCCACTTATCGTTAAGTTGCTAATTGCCCAAGCGGCTTCCTTTTGTGTTCCAAAGTCCCCCTGAAGGTTATAAAGATCATAAAAAATTAAATTCCTTGGTTTAAAATTAAAAGTCTTGGTTATATTAATAGGCAGAATAAACTTGCAATACAACTGACCTTGGCAAGCTGATGAATAATCATTGGAATTAATCCAGCATCAATTACAGCCTGAACTTGTTGCTGGTTGCCTGCTGTTATGTTGGAAAGGAACCACACTGCTTCCTATAATTGAATAAAATAGAAGACACCTTTATTTGAAAAACTATACCCTTAAAAATATCAATATTTTAAAATAAATATTTAAGCTTAATGTAGTGATATATAAATAAAATCATCAAAATTATATCAAGGGGAAAACATCTAAATAGGCAAAAAAGATCTTTACTTATTAAGTTTTACACTTATGATGCACTAGCTCTCTCTAAAAGGCATGACAGAATTTCCTACTATTTTCATTAAACCACTTCTAAGAAAAGTAAACTGCTATAAAAATATTGCAAGATATACTTAAATTAAGCATTTAACTAGTTTAAGGCAGAACTACAAAGATATATAATACACATAAATCCTGTAACCTTAACGGGTTTATAGGTCACAAATAAGCACATTTATTGTAATTTTAACGTCAAATGTGTATTATTTGCCAACTCCAAAATAAAAAATTAGAAATTCATTTTAGTATCTAAAACAATTAGTGGATGGATATTTTAGAGCCTGTGGTCACTTGATCACTAATGTTTAAATTTCCTGCTAAGAAAAAAATTCTAGCAGGTAACTATTACTCAGGATCAAATGATGATCCCAAGATGCAAACAACATTAAAAATGCGAAATTTCTGAAGTAACTGACTGCTGAAAATGAGTAAGTATCCCTCTCCTTCCTTCCTTCCTTCCTTCCTTCCTTCCTTCCTTCCTTCCTTCCTTCCTTCCTTCCTTCCTTCCTTCCCCTTCCCTCCCTCCC
>PVKC010034915.1:0-13618 GCA_004027635.1 Crocidura indochinensis
GTCGAGTTTCCCACATTTAGGGAAATCACAGGGGTCAGCACATCCGGAGTGCAATGGATAAGCCTCGCCCTGGGGAAACCACCTTCGTGATCATGGCATCTCCCCTGCCAGGTAAATATCCCTCTTCTATTTCTGAGAGATAAAGCACGATAGCAGTGATCACATTTCCCTTTAGACTCCTCTATTTTTGTAGGTTTTTATAGGCGACTTTCTTTGTATGCAAAGTGGGGTGAGGGTCATATCTGGTAGTGCTCAGGGGCTAGTACAAACAACTTTAGTGTTTGGTGAATTCTTGCGCAGGGGCCATGCTAATCTTCTCTGTATCATTCCAATTTCAGTATATGTGCTGCCGAAGCGAGCACTGTTCGGTGAATTCTTATGAATGAAATGTTAAAGGAAAATATTCTGAGTGGGGAGTAGGAAAACCCTTTTCTCTTTCCTTAGATATTTTTTTTTATAAAAGCAGAATGCTTGAAATGACATCTGAATTCCTTGTAATATTAGTGAAGGAAAGTTACAGAGACTCTCTGACACTGAATTTATTTCTTATAAATTAATCAACTCAGAAATCACTTCTGACAAGATTGTTATATGAGGCAATATTTCATCAGGGTTTTATCATTGAAGTTGACTGCTTACCTGCATAAGTATTCTTTTTATCAGGTACATTCTTTAATGTTTATTATTTTAGAAAATTTGGTAAACATTAATTATATATGTATAGAAAATTCATGATTGTTTATTCCCATAGTAAAGTTTAAATTTAATATTTTTTCTTTTTGTTCCCCCATCCAACCTACTCTAAATTTATTTAATCTAACCCATTCATGCTCTTGGATAGTCAGTTCACAGAACACTAAATTGGTTAATGAGATAGCATAACTTGTGGTCCTAGATAAAACATAAACCCATAAAATACCAGCATTGATGCTTGCTAATCTTGCTTTCAGAATTCTTGAAATTGTTGGTACATAAATGCACTCAACATTACCCTCTAAATACATGTTGTTGTAAATTTAATCCCGCAATCTTTAGTAATATCTATTACCAATCCCAAGCCAGTACAAATCACCAGATATGTGACAATTATAAAAAATAACCCTCAATTTACAGTTAAATACAGTCACATACAGTTCAAATTAGGTCAACATGGGAAAAAACAGTTTAGAGGAGCCCAACCCAGTCTATAAATTCTTGTATGCATGAGATGATTAATAAATAAGTTTATCACTAAATCATGAGCAATGAATGAACAGGTACATTAAAGGTTGTTTTCAATCGACAAAGAAAACTAACATTAATTTGGGGAGGGGGCCTACACCCAGTGACGCTCAGGGGTTACTCTTGGTTCTCTGCTCAGAAATCACTCCTGGCAGGCACTGGGGACCATATGGAATGCCAGGATTCCAACCACCATTGGTCCTGGGTCAGGGGTTGCAAGGCAAACACACTACCACTGTGCTATCTCTCTGGCCCCGAAAACTAACATTTAAAAAGGAAAAAAAAAAAAAAAACCTCCTAAGACCATACAACTAACTAGCCAGGAGTAGGATACATACACTTGTCTATCAGTCTTTAGGGCCTGAGTTCAACAGCAATTCAAACATGTCCTTGGAAAACCATTAGAGGGGGGAAAAATAATCACAATTCTACCCCTAAAATCATCATAAGCTGTGAATATAATATTTTTTTATCTCCTTAGCCTACTGTTAAGTGGACATAACACTAGCAAGTACTCTCAAGTCAGATATATACATATATATACATATATAATCTGTAAATGTATAATTTTATTTCTTCTGACTTACTCTCTTTTGGTATGTGTTAATTCTGTTTCTAATAAAATATAATTCTGTAAAAATGCTGCTTATTTCAGTAATAGTGACTGCAACATGTTTTTCCATGTATCTGTGCATTTGCCAAAGATATTTCCTCCTGAATTTTTTTAGCATCACTAGTGCCAATTATCCTCACATAAAATATTCTTTTTCTGATTCAGTTTTTATACCAGGCATTCCCAGCAAAATAACTGTATCTCCTTTTTATTTAGTTGACATTTTGCACTCACCTCCATTTTAGTGCTTACAGTATTTACTCATAAAAATCGCCTCTTTTTGACAATTCCTTATTGAATCTCTAACATCTAGTTTCTGATATATGGTAGTGGCTCAGTATTTTTTCTGAATGAAGGAATATTGACATAATCACTGAAATCGAAATGTTCTCAAACTAGTTTTTGTCTTATTCAAATAGTTTATTCCATCCTTTCAATCAAAGTGAAGTATTTCCTCATTTAGATTGCACTGCCAAATCTAGTTATTTTACTGCCAAACTATTTTACTTGATCATTCAGACCATCATTTTCTTCTTCTCACTAGACTGACTTTCCAGATTCCCCTGTATTAATTTTGGCCATGACTGTTTTATCAAATAAAATGTAATACATTACTAAAGTTTAAGCATAAGTACTTCCAAAATTCTTTCCATAGCATGTCATTTCATGTCCCTCTCCCCAAACACACACACTTTATTGGGAAGAAAGTATGATTGGGTCACAGCCTTTGGTGCCAAGTCTATTCCTAGGTCCATGTTCAGAAGTGCTTAGAAAATCATATGTGTTGTGAGGTTTAGAACTGGTATCAGTCACATGGTCAGAATACAACCTTACTCCTTTATTGCCTCTCTTATCCTTTTCTCTTTTTCATTTGCCAGCTTAACAAAGATGAACACAATGATCCCAGCAGTGTGAAGTGATAAGGCTAAAAGATATCAGTTTAACCTCTACCTGTCAAATAATCACTTACTAAGCAGGAATGTCCATTTTGAACTTTATGGAAGCAATAATAAAACTTTAATTTTACTGAACCACTGAGATTTGACTTTTATCTATTATACTTGAAAAATCTTGCCTTAACTGAAACCTCTAATGTATCTTTATGACCAAAAGTCCCTCTATAGATTTGTTCTTATCTGTAATATAAAGCATGCCCCAATTTACTCATCTTGAAAAAGCCATTTTAGTGTTTATTATTGCCTTTCTGATCCTTCTAGTTTGATAACTCTTGCTTTGAAATACTCTAATGCTTTATCTGAGTACCTCTTTTTTCTCTCAAAGAACTCAGATATTAGATGTTTTATCAGATGGCAAATTGTGGTCTCCACCCTCATCATGTTTTATGTACATGTATCTTTAACATTTAGATAAGAATATTGATTTGCTGTTTTTTTGAGTTTTTGTTTTGTTTTGGTTTGTTTTGGTTTTTTGAACCACACCCAGTGGCCCTCATGGATTACTCCTGATTCTTCTCTCAGAAATCACTCCTGGCATACTGGGAGACCATATGGGTTGCCGGGGATCAAACCCAAGTCCTATTCAAGTTGGCCACATGCAAGGCAAATGCCCTACCACTGTGTTATCACCCCAACCCAATTTTCTGTTTGGTTTATTATTATTATTCATTCCCTTTTATATTCTCCTTTGGCATTTCTTCTTGCCATTCTTTAAATTATTCTTAATGATATTGACCTCTCGTAAGGATATATAACCAGAATGACTCCACATTCAATATTCTTAACATGAATCTTGACTCATTCATTGGGCAAAACTACCCGCTGGGATTTTGATGGCCTTTATGAAAGATAACATAGTGACTGCATCTTATCCCCCACAAAATGTGTCATTTTGGAAAAAGTTTAATAGTTTAGTTTTGGTGGGTGAAGTATAAATGCAGAGTTTTACTGACTTTATTCCATTCTTGGGTTAGTTTCATCTACTCAATTGGGCCAGAAAGCCCTAATGGGAATCATTTGAGGTCGGAAAAGCTAAATTTAATAGGTCTGGGATTTCCTGAAATATACTGAAGACTGTAACATTTTGAAACAGAATTTGGAGCATTAAATCCCATAGAAGGAGAAGTTTCAAATTCTTTTTGCACATTTTATTTTTCCATTTTGCCTTTTTATTCTTTAAACAGAAATAAAGTTAAAATAGTCTCTGCCAAGTAAAAACTGGATTTTGGTTTTAGCAATTTATATCTCTTAGTCTGACAAAGGTTTTCAGATTATGGATCATATTGAAACAAACAGGAAGAATGAATTCTTTATTAATGCACAGTATATATATCTTAAAGAAAATTCCAATTTTAATGTAAAACCTAGTGGGTTCTTAATTATGTATTTTTCTCTTTTCCAAATCCCCAGTTATATTCCACCAGGAACCTGGACAGAAATGATATGCAATGAGAAATACAGAAATCAAATGATTGTCAACAGACCATTAGAAATAAAGGAATAGTGCAGTCAAACACAGAAAGTAATAGGTGGAAATGACTGAATATTGATAAAGAGATCAGTGAGATGAAAATTGACAGTGTAACTATGTGATAAATAGAAAAGGAATGCAGAAGAGCAATTAGAAAATAGTTTCCACAGTCATAGTAGAAAAGTCCCAGTGCCTTCAGCTGAACCATATATGATTGAGAATGAGAGAATAACAAAACAAAAACAAACAAACAAAAACAATCAAAATCAGAGTATTGCTGGAGATATATATTACCTATCAAATTGAGACGGAATTTTGAGTTTTTTTTCAGGAGAAAACAATTGTAAAATCCTAACCCCTTATTCTCTTTCTAGCTTCATTTCTCTAGCTCCCCTATTTCTTCTTTAGGAGTCAATCCAAATCATTTATGTGATAAGAATACCATAAAAATGCCTTTATGCCTGAATGTGATTATACTCTCTTTTAATAATCTGCTTGGTGACATTGGCAACTGTTACATATCTGGACCTCAGTTTCCAAAGATGTTTTGTTTGTATGTGGAGTCCTTGTTCTCATTCTTTTAGTTCCCTATTTTTCTCAGTCTTTTTCTATCTTAATCTACATTTTGAATGTCTTTATCACAGATGTAGCCCAGATGGATTTCTCAGATTTTCCAGCCCCTGGAATTCATCAACCAATAAAGAAGTCTTGCTTAGGAGTTAGGAAATCAGTATAAAGACCTATGCTTTAAGTGACCTAAATTGGATGTAGGATGAGCATTTTTGATAGTCTGTCTACCTCTTAGAGAACTGAAGCACTCACTATCTCCAGATCCCTGAAAATTTAGGAATAAAAATACTCCATGTGGGACTGAAAATACTAAATTATTTATTATTATTGGTAACCACATCCCCAAATCAACTCAATATAATACTTATATTTGCAAGAAAAGCACATTTCTTGTCAACATGGCTCTGGTGGTACCAGAAAGATTTGCTGCCAATCTCTCTAGAGCAGATTTCACTTGATATAATTTCCTCATTTATTTCTCACTGCTCACTGTAGGACTGTAAGTGATTTAGACTAAAAAAATTGATTGTAAAATATATCCATATTGTTTAAAAAATCTCTACATGCATATTAATGAGTTTCCCAGGGTTTATCACAAAACCTGATGTAAATTTTATTAATTAATAAGAATAAATTCTGACCACAGGCATAGATCTATTAATTCCCACAAAGTCACTAATTACTATGAGCAAAAAATGCCATAACAAAAAATAAATATAAAAGGAGACCATTAATTCAACTATAGTTAATATCCTTTTTTATGTTGCAGGCTTAGACCTATTAATGGTAAAACTAACATTGCTTTTCAGCACTTTCAGATTGAATACTTCTGCCTCCAACAAGTGTGGCTTCTCTTGAATAGGAGAACAGAATTGGGCCACTTTAACCTGTTCTCCCAAATTTAACAGGTTAACACTTATGCTGTGCTGATTAATAGTAGGAAATAAAATCCATGTTTAGGACAGTCTGTAGAAATCATCCAGACCCGTATATACTTCCCTATATTTAAACTAGATATAATATTTCAGCTCACAAAAAGCAAAAATACTGAATGAAGAAAATATACAGAGAAGTACAGGTTCCATTTATTGAAATTTGGAAATGCCAATGGGGAGAAGCATAGCGTAAGGACACGGAAAACAGCTCTTTTAGAAATTATCCCAAATTATCTGAAAAGTTCTGTTTAAGTAGATCTAGGATTAAATTAACATTTTATACTTTTAACAACTAGCCAGACAATTGTGATCTGGCCTGAGAAATGTATGTAAGGTAGCAAAGAAGATTTTTTAAGTCTTTCATGATAAAAATATTTTTATTCCATCACCCTAAAAATAGCCCACCAAGAAAGTCAAGTAATTTTACATTGATTTTAATTATGTTTAATTTAATAATACATTTTAAATAACATTTTAATTATTAAAGCAGCTATAGATTTTTTTTTTTGGTTTTTTTGGCCACATCCATTTGATGCTCAGGGCTTACTCCTGGCTAAGTGCTCAGAAATTGCCCCTAGCTTGGGGGGACCATATGGGATGCCCGGGGGATCGAACCATGGTCATTCCTTGGCTAGCGCTTGCAAGGTAGACATCTTACCTCTAGCGCCACCTTGCCATCCCCAGCAACTATAGATTTATTCCAAGAATAATGATATTTAGCAAAAATAAATCAGTGGATCAGAGAGATAACACAAATGATAAAGTATTTAGCTTGCATGCAGTCAACCCCAGTTCAATCATAACAAAGCCCAGATGGCCCAATTCTGCCACCCCAACTAAAGGACTTAGTTATTTTTAATATATATATTAAGAAAATAATTGAAACATGTATATTACAATGTTAAAAGCCATAGCAGTTGTGTTAGTCAACTTCTCAGAAGTTGACTTAAAGACTTATAAAATGAATCTATACCTAATATTGAGTACATTCCCTTTTGAATACAGGATCTCATTAAGAAAATAAGACCGTATTATGAGGCTTGTCATTTTAATCTTTATGTAAAAATTAGAGTTTTTATAGAATTACGTTATTTGCAGATTTGGAAGCAACATCTCGAGATGTTGTCTATTAAACTTGACACATATTCATTGAGACACACAGTCCCTTCTCCCTGTTTTGAACAATTTCATTAGCTTTAACTTATCTATGTCTTATATGTGTCAAAACTACCATAGCCTTTCTATCCTGGAAATGACCTACACTTTCAAGGTAATTTTTCATATGTTTACTTATTCATTAAGGTTAGATTTTATCATTGAACATCCAAAGGGACATTTGTATTTTCAATTTCTTGTACCCAATTCACTGTATTTCTTTGTATTTTGGTGTCCCCTAGAAAGTTGCTTATATAAAGCAGAATACATATTCCAGAATTCTAAGTAAACTCCGTGGATAGAAATAACCTATCACAATAGCACGCATTATAATGATTACTTTATGCTTTCTCTTTGTAATAAGACCTTGATACTGAGCTGAAGTTTTTCACATACTAAAAGAAGATTAGCTTTTGAAAATTGAAGTCATCAATAAGTTTGATCTCACAGTCTTGGAAACCTTGGGGTGAGTTAGTTTAATTGAAAAAGAGATGGTGCTGACATAAATTCAAACAAGCTTACTGAGAGGCAAATCGTTAAAATAAAACAAGCACTTATAACCACAAACAAAATGATATGGGAAAATGAACATTAAAGAGTTATACACATTTGATATAACTAACAAAAAATAAAATAGAGATGGCAAAAACTATTTGTGCAAAAGACAGAATTGGCAAGTAGGTTTATAAAAATAAGAAATGGTGATGAAATCAATTGCCGAATAGCAACTAAGATTAAATTAAAGATATAAACTCAAAGTTGTAATTTTTCTCACAAATACTTGTATTAATCTTTCTTATTTGGTGTACACAAGCTGTACTTAGGCAATTTTCAGTTTACATTTGAGTATAAGAAATTAATGTCCTAGCATATAAAGGCTCTCTAGGAAAGTCTTTTTATCCATGGATTTATCAATGAAAGTGAATTGTTTATTAGGAATGATAGGATAGCAGTAATTGAAAGAATATTTTATGAGACTTCTTTGCCTCTGGAATCTCCCAAGTTTATTAGGAGATCTCTGTTGTCATCCCCTAACTGCCTCACATCTTGCAGAGCTTTATGAGTCCTAGTCCTGTGCAAGTGCATCAACATCCATGTGAACTAGGCTAAAATTCAATTTGAAATGCTTGCTTTGGGATCTACTGATGGTAAAGTGGCATCCCATGCAAGATGACCAGTAACAAAATCATCACATTCTTCAATGAAAATGGTGTTAGTAAACATGCAATCATATTTTTAAACCTGGAATCCAGAGTCATTGATGAAATTTGACCTACATAAAAATCCTTTGCCCTTAGTACATCATCACAAGCTTGGAATTGTCTGTTAATGTCTATGAACTAGAGCAATATAATATTTGTCAAGAATATCAGTGACTGGCGCCAAAGCACTTGCGTGCACTAATCTTGGTTTGATCCCCCAGTGTCCCGTATTATTCCTCAAACCAGGACAGATTTCTGAGCACAGAGCCAGGAGTGACTCCTGAGCATCACTAGGTGTGTCCCCCCCAAAACAAACGAACAAAAAAAGAATATCAGTGACCTCTTGGAAAAAGTTTATAAGCTGACTGACCAATCTACAGGTTTTCAGTGTTGGTTTCCATAGCTTAGGTAATATAAATGCTTTGGGTTCACCTCTGTTTTTTGGTTATGATAAATTTAAATGAAGTTATCCATCTATGAATCCCTCTCAGATTTTTACAGATGTGGTGGAGCTCTCTAATTCCACCATAACTCTTCAGTACTCTGTTTATCCCTTAATGGTAAACAATGAGATCATCTAAGACCTCATTTTATCTAGAAACCTAGATAATTACATGCAATCTACTCTAAACTTAATAACTAACTACTCTGGCCAATTATAATGTGGCTAGATTATAATCTAGCTAATAGCCAGATTATGTTCTCCCTCTCTGCTTCTCTCAAGTTTAATGGAATCCTGAATTTTGAAATGACAAAATCTATAATGAACCTGATACCCTGTGTCTGAATCCAATTCCCTCTGGCCACATATACCATTGCCATCTCTGCTAAGAAAGCCTATCATGAACATCTCTCCATTGAAGAAATCATCTGTGCATTCTTGGATCTATCAATTAGGCAATAAAATGTGATCCTTACTATAGTAAAGGCATAGTGTATTTTTCATTGCATTTTGGTGGCATGGCTCCCACATTGCTATATACTATCAAGACCAAGTGCACCATTTAGTTTGTAATTGGTACCTAAAGGCATCATACTTGCTATTGATAACTAAACTCCCACTGTAGTACCTAGTGATAATAACTGGTTCAAATGCATTGATCTGCTTACAGAGCATTGCAACAGCCGTTATTTAGATCTGAGTTCACCTAGACCACTAGTTTGATTAGATATGTGTCAAATGTGCCTTTTTTTCACTTGTATGTGGGTGAATACATGAAGGTTTTTTATTTTGAAGTTATAAGGAAATGGCCTCCATCAAAATTATGAAACTGCTATAGTAGATATTGCAGATGGAGAGAATAACTGGTCCAAAATGCAAAATAAATTTTGCACTTCATTGTCTTGAAACTGTCATATATTTCTGCCAATTGTCAAAAAGTGTTACTTTGTTAAAATAAATAAATAAACACACATATATATATATAATATATATACATTAATAAATGATAAATTATAAAAATTTTTACTACTAGCTAATCATAATAAATATAACTAATTTAAGCTAAATGTAAGTTAAATTTATGCTAAATGTAAATTAATCATAATAAATGTAATAAGTATGTCATTCATATATAAATGTGTAAAATATAGTTTTATATGTATATAGATATAATGCATACATTGATACATATACATATAGGTATATATTCATACATGTATGCATATTTCATGTATATATTGTCAGTAGGTTTTAAAGCAACTACATTCATGCTAAATGTAAGTTAATCATAGTAAATGTAGTAAGTATAAGTCATTCAGATATAAATGTGTAGAATATTGTTTTATATGTATATAATGATATAATGTATATATTGATACATATACATATAGGTATATATTACATATATATGCATATTTCCTGTATATATTTCCAATAGGTTTTAAAACAACTAAAGATGAATGATTAAAATAAAACAAGCTCTTCAAATGTGACTAGTTTAATTTAAATTTAGCCTGGCGTTTTTCTTATACACATTATCAAAACAATTTGAGACCTGGCCCTCTTTTGGTGAATAGGCAAGAGAAGATGCTACAAGAGGGGATTTTGAAGAGGAAAACGGGAGTAGTGCAGCACACAAAATAGAAAGTGTGGAGCCAATGCACCACAAGAAGAGCACAGCTGTTCCTCTCTGCTCCTCAGTTGCCTTTTTCTTCTAGTCATTGAGCCCTTGGACAACACATTAAAAGCACCACCATGCTGCAAAGTCACAATAGTGAAATATCACAGAATACTACCATGCTCAGTAAATAAAAATGTTAGTTCTGAACACCTAACTAGTCCTAACCACCACATATATATATCCTCCTTGTTAATGACTTTAGGGAGAAAATGTAGAGTATCTTCAAAGAACTCAAAAAAGGAAACCATACCTGCCCAGTGGGGCCCGACCGTGAGAAATTGTAAGTGCTGCCAGTGTGTGTTTGTCTCCTGTCCTTTCCTGTCGCCTGAACCTCTTGGGAGTGGGCCGAAAAGAGGGTCCAAAAATCGTTCTCCCAGAGGCCCATTCAAGGGCAGGAAAACAAAGAACTGCTTCATAACGTGAAAACTGGCTATAAGCAGTATTTTACAGAAGCCAGGTCCCCTGTTTGTGAGGTCAGCCAGGGAAAACTACGCGTGTCCAGTGGGGCCCGACCATGAGAATTTGTGAGTGCTGCCTGTGTATGTCTATCTCCTCGCTATGCAGCTGTGCACTCTTTCTAAGGAAAGAACACCATTGCAACAAGAAGAAAAAAATCACACTAAGAACTGTGCTGGATTATTGAAGTCCAGCATTTCTCCCCAGAGTGTCTTCTCTTGCTGCATGCTCAGGCCTAAGATTTGATCCTGTGTGAGGCTTTATCCATAGAGGACACCACTTCCTTGGAGGCAAATCAACCCACCCATAAAGGGCGGAGCCAGAGGAGCGTGTCCGCATACATCATTTAGCCACTAAATACCACCACAACATGTAGAAAAACCCACTATACAAGTGTGACAATGGGGAAACAGTGCAGGCCAGCATCAGACATAAAGAATGAAGATGACAATTCTGATGACCAGAAAATGAGCAACCAACTAATCAATCTCTCAGATAAGGAGTTTAGACGAGCAATATGGAAGAAACTCAAAGAACTCAAAGAAACCATGGATCGAGTTGAATAGAACACTAAAAGAACGAAGAATATATGAAGACAGAAATCACAAAACTCCAAACTGAAATAACAGCTCAAATAAAGTATCTGAAAAACTCAGTAAATGAATTGAATGACAGAATGGATAAACTCAATACCAGGGTAACAGAAGCTGAGAATAGAATTGGTGCTGTGGAAGATGAGATAAATAACAACTCCATACAGTGGTAGAGATTGGGGAAAAAGCTTAAAGCAAATGAACAGAAAATGGAAAAATTAGTCAAAGAATGGGAACAGATGAAAAAAGAAGTTTATGATAAGCTCAACAGAAACAACTTAAGAATAATTGGAGACCCAGAAACCCAGGAAGAAAATGTCCAGGAAGAATTAACGGTCAAGAACATCATTAAAAAGAAACTTCCAGAGCTAAAGAATATATGTGATCAAATCCTGCATGCCCGAAGAGTATCAACCAAAAGAGACCCCAGAAAAAATACCCCAAGACACATCCTAGTCACAACAACAAATCCCACATATAGACAGAATTCTGAAAACAGCAAGATCAAAAAAGGAAATTGCATTTAAGGGAAGATCCTTGAGATTTACATAGACCTGTCAACAGAAACACTCAAGACCAGAAAGCAGTGGTGGGACATAGTGAAAAAACTCAATGAAATGAATGCTTCACCTAGAATACTGTACCCAGCAAAACCCACTTTCCGGTGTGACAGAAGAATACATGGTTTCACAGACAAAAAAACAGCTCAGAAACTTTACAGACTCAAAATCAGTCTTAAGAGAAAAAATGAAAGATCTAATTTAAGACAAGACTGCCCAAAAGACATACCAAATTTCGATATAAAGATGGCATTTAATACCAGGACAATTCTTTCTCTCAATGTCAATGGACTAAATGCACCAGTTAAGAGACACAGAGTGGCTAAATGGATCAAAAAACTCAATCCAATCTTCTGCTGCCTATAAGAAACGCACCTGAATAGTCAGAACAAACATAGACTCAAAATAAAAGGCTGGAGGAAAATTATCCAAGCAAACAACACCCATAAAAAAGCTGGAGTGGCCATACTAATATCAGATAAAGCTAACTTTATACTCAGGAAGGTTGTAAGGGACAAAGATGGACATTATATATTAATCAAGGGGTATGTAGAGCAGGAAGAAATCACGCTTCTAAACATATATGCACCGAATGAGTGTCCAGCAAAACATTTAATACAATTGTTGACAAATCTGAAAAATAATATCAATAACAACACAATAATTGCGGGGGACCTCAACACGTCCTTGTCAACACTGGATAGGTCAACCAGACTGAAACCCAACAAGAATATACTAGACCTGAGAAGAAAAATGGGAAAACAGGCCTAGTGGAATATATATAGGACACTCCATCCCCAGAAACCTGGATACACATTCTTCTCCAATGTACATGGGACATTCTCCAGGATAGACTACATGCTGGCACATATCTCCATAATATCAATAGGATAGAAATCTTGCTGACTACCTTCGCTGACCACAAGGCTCTGAAATTATATGTGAATTCCAAAGGGACACAGAAGAAAAACTTTAGCACCTGGAAGTTAAACAGCCTCATACTTAATAACCAGTGGGTCCGAGAGGAAATCAAAACTTGTCTGGAAACAATTGATAATAAAGACACAAACTACCAGAACTTAGGGGACACAGCAAAAGCAGTACTGAGAAGAAAATTTATAGCTTTGCAAGCACACATCAGGAAGAAAGAAAGTGCTTACCTAAGTAGCTTAATGACACAACTCATAGAACTTGAAAGTGCTTAACAAAAGGATCCAAAAATAGGGAGACAGAAGGAAATAACTAAGCTGATAGCAGAACTCAACGAAGTGGAAAACCAAAAAACAATCTGAAAGATCAATGAAAGCAGAAGTTGATTCTTTGAAAAAATAAACAAGATTGATAGACCATTGGCAAAATTCACAAAGAAAGAGAGAAAGAGAAACCTGATAACCCATATTAGAAATGAAAAGGGGGAGATCATGACAGATGCTGCAGAGATTCAATGGGTAATCAGAAACTACTTTGAGAAACTCTATGCCACTAAAAATGAGAACCTGGAAGAAATGGAAAAATTCTTGAACTCTTATAATCTTCCAAGGTTGAATGATGAGGATATAGCATATTGCGGCGTGACAGCGGGTTGCCTGAATTGGGAAAAGGGATATCTTTGTTGGGAGGCAACAACGTATCTGTAGCCGCGTTGGGAAACAAAGTTTCTAAACCCTCGACGGGGGTATTTAGCCATGAACCGTGGGGAAACCCTAGCAAAAACCTTCCGCCAGAAAGGACTCACACACAGAGGTTTGGGGGGACAAAGGTTT
>PVKC010034916.1:0-13611 GCA_004027635.1 Crocidura indochinensis
CTTCCTTCCTTCCTAAAAATAATGTCTTTATTTAAGCACCATAATTACAAATGTGATTATAGTTGGGTTTCAGTCATAAAAAAAAACACACATCCCTTCACCAGTGCAACCTTTCTACCACCAATGCCTTTCATTTCCTTCCTCCCTTATCCCCTGCCTGTATTCTAGACAGGCATTCATTCTATTTCCCTCACTCATTACCATTGTTATGACAATTGCAATTATTTCTCTAACTGCACTCACCACTCTTTGTGGTGAGCTTCATATCATGAGTCCGTCCTTCCAGCCCTCCTCTTTATTATTTCTGGATGTTATTACAATAATGTCTCTTATTTTTCTTAAATACCATAGATGAGTGAGACTATTCTGTCTTTCTCTCTCCCTTTGACTTATTTCACTAAGAATAACAGTTTCCATTTCCATCCATGTATAGGATAATTTCATGACTTCATCTCTCCTGATGGCTGCATAATATTTCATTCTATATATGTACCACAGTTTCTTTAGCCATTTATCTTTTGAAGTGCATCTTAGTTGTTTCCAGAATTTTGCTATTGCAAATAGTGTTGCAATGAATATAGGTGTTAGGAAAGGATTATTGTATTGTCTTTTTGTGTTCCTAGAGTATATCTCTAGGAGTGTTATAGCTGGATCATATGGGAGCTCAATGTCCAGTTTTTTGAGGAATCTCCATATTGTTTTCCTGAAAGACTAGATTAGAAAGCATTCCCACCAGTAATGAATGAGAGTTCCTTTCTCCCACATCTCCGCCAGTACTGATTGTTATTGTTCTTTGTGATGTGTGCCAGTCTCTATGGCATGAGATTGTACTTCATTGTTGTTTTGCTTGTCATCTCCTGATGATATGGAACATTTTTTCATGTGCCTTTTGGCCAGTTGAATTTCTACTTTAAGGAGATGTCTGTTCATTTCTTCTCCCCACTTTTTGATGGGGTTGAATTCTTTTTTTTTGTTAGGTTCTGTCAGTAATTTTTGTATTTTAGATATGAGTCCCTTATCTGATGGGTATTGGGTGAACAGTTTCTCTCATTCTGTGGGTGGCCTATGTATTCTAGTCACTATTTCCTTTGAGGTGCAGAACCTTAAATTGTTTCTTATAGCAAAGTGACAACTACAAAACTAACATGTAAAAATTAATGGCCTACTTACATACAAATAATGATTGAGAAGAAATGGACATTAAAAATACAAATCTATTCACATTAGTGAACACAAGCACAAATACCTTGGATTCAACTTAACTAGAGGTGAAGGACCTATGCAAATAAAACTGCAAAACACTTCTTCAAGATATAAAAGAGGACACAAGGAAATGGAGATACATACCCTGCTCTTGGAAGGGAGGATTAACATAATTAAAATGACAATACTCCCCAAAGAATTGTACAGATTTAATGCAATTCCTCTAGGATACACTCATGACATTCTTCAAAGCATTGAATCAAAACTTCTAAAATTAATTTGGAACAATAAACATCCATGAGTAGCTTAAGAAACATTAAGGAGAAAGAAGATGGGAGGCATCACTTTTCCCAACTTTAAATTGTACTACAAAGCAATAGTCATTAAAATAGCATGATATTGGAATAAAGACAAACCCTCAAATCAGTGGAATAGACTTGAGTATTCAGACAATATTCCCCAGGCATACAATCAATTAATCTTTGATAAGGGGACAAGAAATGCAAAATGAAGAAAGGAACATCTCTTCAACAAGCAGTGTTGGGACAATTATCAGTCACATGCAAAAAAGTAAACTTGGACCTCCACCTAATATCCTGCACATAAGTCAAATTCAAATGAATTAAAGACCTTGATATCAGACCCGGAACCATAAGGTGCATAGAAGAATATTTAGATAAAACACTCCATGACATCGAGATTAAAGGTATCTTCAAGGAAGAAACAACACTATCCAAAAAAGTGGAAACATAGTTAAGTTTTTCCTAAGGACATCTGTAGCTAGAAAGGATAATTTCTTTTACACATTCATTGCTTCAGAGGAAGATTTTTTTTTTCTGAAATGAATCTATATGTCTAGTTATATATCTAGTAATATTTACATATGTTTCTACATATATTTATATAGCTTCATTTATTTATGATTATGATCATATATAGTTTGCATTCATGCTACTGTTTTTTGCTCCTCGAATGATTATATTAAAATATTAAATTCATTTTGATAGTTTTGAATTAAAAAGGAAAATACCTATATATAGAATATATATTCTATATAGTTTAGAATATATATAAATATATAGAATATAGAAAATACCTTTATATAGAATAAACCATACTAAATCTGCAAATATATGGGTTTGAGAAGGACTTCATTTCTAAGGTACATTGCCATACCTCCATCTTCCTAGGTTGTATGACATAAACATTCTGTATGCAACTGAAATTTAATCTGTGTTCAGGAAGCCAAAAGAAACCCTGTTTCATTTTGAAGTCTTTGCCATTAAAGGGCAAAAAAAATCCAAATTTATTTTAAAAAGTTATTTCCAGCTCAATTTTCTTCACTATCATGAGACTGTTTTCCTAGATGGCTTGTTCTGATCTCTGAGTTAGTATTCTTTATTCACTATTCCATTGAACTTTATTTTTTTGTTTGTTTTGTTTTTTTGGGCTACACCCAGTGATGCTCAGGGGCTACTCCTGGCTATGTGCTCAGATATTGCCCCTGACTTTGGGGGACCATATGGGACTGGGACACTGTGGATTGGACTAAGGTCCATCCTGGGTCGGCCAAGTGCAAGGCAAAAACCCTACAGCTGTGCTATTGCTTAGGCCCCCTTCATTGAACTTTAATCTCTTTTTCCTCTCTCTTTCTCTCACTTTCTCTCTCTTTAAAAAAAAACCTAAGTCATTCATCTTTAACTAATCATAAGGACTTATTTCCTCTTTGGAGGTCCATACTTGACTACTGAAGTGTTCAGGAAATGCCACTCCCAAATATACCTTCTTGTTATGTAGATTATTTTAAATTGAGAACACTTGAAAAAAAGATAAAATGCAAGGAGATATTTTTCTCTCTCTCTTTTTATTTTTGATTTTTCGAGCCACACCTGTTTGATGCTCAGGGGTTACTCCTGGCTAAGCGCTCAGAAATTGCCCCTGGTTTGAGGGGACCATATGGGACGCTGGGGGATCAAGCCATGGTCCTTCCTTGGCTAGCACTTGCAAGGCAGACACCTTACCTCTAGCGCCACCTTGCTGGACCCAAGGAGATATTTTTCTATGCACTCCCTTATCCGCACAATGAGAGATCTTTCAGAAAGAACTCAACTAGAATTTTCTTCTCTAGCCATTTTGTCAACCAGAGAATGCTGTCTATCAACCTGACTCCTGTGTATGTGTTCATTGCTTCCTTTTATCTAGACATGGGAAGAAAAGTCTTTCTAGACCTTTCTAGACCTGGGAATAAAAAACTTATCTGAGAGGGTCAAGTCTTCTCTTATTTCTACCCTTTATTCTCTGAATCATCTGAAATAAAAAGGCCCCTGTCCTGCTGAAGTCTGGTTGAAACCTGTTAAAAAAAAAAACCAAACAGGGGCCGGGCGGTGGTGCTGGAGGTAAGGTGCCTGCGCTAACCTAGGACGGACCGTGGTTCGATCCCCTGGTTCCCCATATGGTCCCCCGTGCCTGCCAGGAGCAACTTCTGAGCGAATAGCCAGGAGCAACCCCTGAGCGTCACCGGGTGTGGCCCCCCAAAAAACCAAACAAAAACCCAGAAGTTTGTGTTGAACTGATTTGCACTCACATAAAACAAGTGATCAAACTTATTTGGGGGACCAGGTTGGTATTTGATTCTTTTCTTTGTCTATTGCCTCTCCCTTGTCCCTATCCCTTGAGTTTTTATTTACTCTCTTGGAATTTTATCCAGGAATTATGAAAATCAAAAGACGAAGGGGAGATGGGTAAGGTATTTCATCGTCTTTCATCTGGGGTTTGATCCCTTTCCCATGCAAGCTATTTTAGAAGTTGGATTTGTTTATCTGTGGGAGCTCCCTTCTGATGAAAATTTTCTTTCCAATCTGTCAAGGATAAGGTTTGCAAGTCTGCAGCTGCTGTGTCTGGAGGATAATTTATAAAAAGCCTGAGATAGTGTACAGCTAGAACCATGTCCAAAATGCAGACATAGGGGAAGCAAATAGACAGGTAGAAAGATGATAATTTGAGAAGGGTGAAAAAGAGGACTTAAGGACCTTAATTACTAATTATCTTCCTAAAATGTTGGCACCCTTGGGAGTGTACTATTGATGGAGGTCCTATATTCTCTCTGTATCTGTCACCTCTTCTTGAAAACATTTCAGAAACTTTTGCATTAGCTGTCCCAGACCCCATTGATATATAATACATATATAATATATTGATATATAACACATGTATATATATATATATATATATATCAGACTGTATAGATATGAATGTCAAGTTTGCCCTCCTTCCTGTGTTTATTGGTTTGAAACAATAAAAACTGTACTTGGAGGACATTCAGGAACCTCAATTCACTATGCTCTGAGTCCTCAATTTTTTCTCTCTTTTGTCTGTTTCTTTTTCCTTAATCCTTGCAATGTACCTGCTTCAGGTCTGTTCACTGGGCTGGGGGTGAGGGGGTTCTCGGCAGGGCCATGGAATGTGTATATAAAATGAATGCCAGGAGTAACCCCTGAGCGCTGCTGGGTGTGACCCAAAAACAAAAACAAAAACAAAAACAAAAACAAAAAACGAATCCTCAAACTCTTTAAACAGGGAGTCAGTTCACTTTCCCTCAGACTGTTGTAGGACCAGACTATTAAAAAAAAAAAACTATGAACAAATTCCTATGCACATGAGCATATCTTATTTTGAAGCAAAAAACCAAAATGGGAACAAATATAGTATTTAAAATGAAGAAAAAGCAAAGTTAAATCAACAAATTTACCAATAATTCAATGGAATCTATGGGCATGTTTTTGGTGGGACCCCTGCCTTAGACTGAGAGAAGGAGCCAAGAGACAGAGGACAGGAGTTGGAGAGTGCAGTACACATCCCACACATGTACACTGTGGGCCAAGAAGGAGTCACCTGCTAAGCAGGACAAGTAGCTGTGGCTAAACATCTGGCAGGCTAGATAAATGTCCTTGGCAGACCACATTTGGCCATAGTTTGAGGAAACCCTGGTAAGGAACCCAGGTGGGAAGAGTAAAGAAAATAGTTTTTAGAAACCCATTTTTTTTTAAATGTGAGCATGCTTGTGGTTGTTTAAAGGGAAGATATTGTTTTGTGTGTTTTCTTCATGTGCCTGAATGCCTCTTCAGATGCCGGAGGTGTGGTGGCTGGCTCCCATAATTCATTTCTTTTCTTTCTCTTTTGTAATTCTCACTGTAATCAGCACATTTTCTTCCACAGTCCCAAGTGAAAAGCTTTTTGAATCCTCAAAATTATACTTGACCCTTTTAAACCACATATTTATTTTGCCTTACATCTTTCTTGCTTTGCACAATAATGCTGAATAATTTAGACACAAATACACAAAGAAGAAAAATAATTGCACTTCTGACTTGGAAAAATTCAGAAAACTTAACCATCTTCTTTTTTTGCTAATTATACAAAATTGATTCCTAAGAAACATTGTTTCCTCTTTCCCCAAGTTTAAATTTATCCTTTTGGACAGAAATTTAAATTTAATGTTAAAACCTTTACCTATTGTTAGATCTAATACATTTTTCATGGGTAACAAGTCAGTCAGTTGCAAGCAATATAAATCATTTTGAAAATATATGCCCTGATCCTACCAAAATAAAGAATAGTAAAACCATTATAAAATACCTCCTTGGAGGAAATTTTTTTCCCTTTGATTTGTTGAGAAATTTGGATATAATTCTATGTAATCCATTGAAGCTGTGCTATGCAGAGGAATATTATGCATTCTACCTTAACATATTCCTTTTGTGTTTTTCAAAAACTATGCATGAAAGCATCAAACCTTAAATTATTCTGTAATTGGCAGGCAGCAAATAGCACTTTCAAGTTCTAAGCAGTGCCAAGGACAAATAGAAGAAGACATTTATAATGGTTATGCCTGGGAAAAAAAAGTATAGCTTGAAGGATTATCTACAAATTGAGCTATAAACACAATGTCACCAACATTTGGGGAGAAACAAGAGGGAAAATATTTTGTTATCATCAAAATATTTCAATTTCCAAAATAGCTAAGTAGCCATCATACAGCTTTATAAATCTTCCAACATCCTACAAATAATTATTTGGAATGAATGCTTAAAATGTTTAAGACTATATAAAAATGGCAGACCAGAAAACTGCTGCTTTTAATTTTTCCATTATGTATAATAGTTTTCTGTAAAAGCACTGTCAAAACACACACTTGTCAATTTACCTCAGCTTGTAAACTTGGCATGCTTCTCATAACATTATTTTGTCTTCAATTAGAATTGAAAAAATATCTTGGTAATAGGCAGTTGAATTTGTTGCAAACATGGAAAAAGTTTCTTTATGTGCTACCATTTAAATAAGTTTTAAATCATAACACAACTATCAATTTTTGTCCTGAACATGTTGGGAAATCAGGAGTACATAAAAATAATCATATAAATTATTTTCGTGGGGCCTGGGAGATAGCATGGAGGTAAGGCGTTTGCCTTTCATGCAAAAGGTCATTGGTTCGAATTTCGGTGCCCCATATGGTCCCCCGTGCCTGCCAGGAGCAATTTCTGAGCATGGAGCCAGGAGTAATCCCTGAGCACTGCCAGGTCTGACCCAAAAACCACAAAAAAAAGGAAAATTATTTTCGTGTTCTGAAACATGATACTTAGAAAACTGTATATGACCTACATATAAATAGGTAAAACTAGACATTGCTACAGTATTTCAGATGAATAAAGTCACTATGTTTTTTCAATTTTCAAAATGATGGAAATAAAAATATATAAGTCCATTAGATCTTCTATAAATAAATATATTCATGTTTAGAAACAAAAGTTGAGGATTCTATATAGACTATTCTTCATAGATATAGGAAAGCTCCACAAAAAGGATGACTTCATTCTAGAAAAGTATTTGGTTGCCCTGACTATAATGCCTTCATTAGCATTCTGGAACACGGATGAATAATTGACTTGCTAGATAGACTTCACTTACTTGGTTCGTAAGGAGTGAATGATATTGGTGTATGTACAAGTATGCCATGCATGTATCATCTGCATGTTATTTATATGTCAAATACATAACATGCATGTATCAATGACTTGGCTTTTTTATGCACAATGTTATGGACAAGTTGGGAGCAGAAACATACTTATGAAATTGAAGAATAAGCCACATTTAGACATTTCATTCAACTTTCAAAACAAGATTAAGAGAATTTAAATAGAATTAAATAACAAAACAAGGACAAAAAATCAGTAGGATTAAGTGAAAATTATTTTCATCTAAATTCCAAGCAGACTAGAGATGTATATCTGGACACCATTTCAGATAAAAATGATTAGAAGCTTTATACATAGAGGCCATCTGTGCCAGCAGAGAAATAAATTAAGTTGCATAAAAAGTTAATCTACTATTGGCACACAAAGAAGCCTCTGGTGTCCAAACAAAGCGAGATTGTGGATTCCTACAGTACTTAACTCTAAACAGGACATACATGACAGTGTGTATTTATTTCTGGCTTTTATCATTGGAAAGACATGACAAATGTGATAATATCTGGAAATTAAAATTCTAGAACTACTATTGGAATTAGGATGTTAAAATTAGGAATTAGGATTTTAATTAGGAAATTAAAATTCCAGAACTACTATTGGAATTAGGCTGAATTAGGATGTAGTTTTAAGAGGTCTGAGAAAAGACATAATGGAAATTTTTCCTCATAAATAATGGTTAGAAAATAAACACTGTATCTTCTACAGATGCACAAATGCATAACACACAAATAAGAAATATAGCATATACATAATACATACAAATATACAGAAGCAAAAAATAAAAATGTAGCGTTCTCTACTTTTTCCTGGAAAGCATAGCTTTAGAATTATTGGATCAAGTTCTTAAAAGGTAGTTGTGATACAAAGAAATTATGATGACTCTAACACACTGCTCACTGTTGCTCAAGGTTGAGATGCCCAAATACACGTGTAAAGTATCATATTGGAATACTAGGATTAAGTCCCCAACCCCTCAACCCCTCAGGTAGGAATTCAAATAAGATATTCTCAAATTAAGTATTATGCAATACTCTTTTCTATATTATATATAGATATACTACTGGTTTCTCTTTTAGGTCACTTGTCTTAAAAATTATCTAATAAAATAAAATAAATTATCTAAAAAAATTACCTAAAAAATTATCAGCAAACATTTACTGTCTTTTGTTTGGTTTTGATTTGCTATAAAACAAAAGCTTTAGTTCCTACAATGAACTTAACTATTTCAGTATTTTTTAATATATTTTTATTTTGATCATAGTGGCTTACATATTGTTGACAATAATATTTTTGGTACATATGAACATTATATCAGGGGGATTCCCATCACCGAATTATCCTCCCTACACCTCCATTCCCATCCTACCTCCCATATATTTCACTTTACATTTTTATTTAGCTTTTGCTTTAGATATTAAGCGGTTCTTTTTTTAAAAAATAATTTTTATTTTGACCAAAGTGGGCCACAAATCATTCACAGTAAAATGTTAGGTACATAATGACATTGAATCAGGGGCATTTTAAGATTCCAGAATCCTGGGTTAGTGACTTTGACTTGCTTCTGATTCAACTAGCTTTGGATGCAGATGGGTTGAAAAACCCAACTATTGTTTAAGGCAATGCCTTATTGAATACTATCATACTGGGGTTGGATTTTATACCTCTATGACCACTCCTTTAGGTATGCACTCCCCATGTGGAGACAAGGACCTAGACAATCCCAGGAATAGCAATGAGGTCTGGTGTCAAAAATGAAGAAAGAGCAATGTCACATAAACCAAACTTGTCTTAAAAGCAGATCAAATGCTATGGATTATCAGATAACCAACACTTAAACGTGGCCCAAGGATTAAAAGGTATTACAGGGCTCTTAAGCAGATAAGGTCACTTTATCAAAGAACTGAGGCAGCTGAAATATGGTTGAATAATTGGCTTCCACCATAAGGCTTTATTTAATCCAGCAGGATCACATCAACTCTAACATTATATATTCTCCCAGGGAAGTGGGTAGGTTTATGAATACTACAACAACAGAGTAATAAATGGTACTGCCTTTAAATGTCCCCTGTTTGTAGAGATGTTCAACACACTCATCATTTCATCATAATTACTGACTTTTAATGTGTCGCATTTGGGCTCATTAAAATCTACTAATTATATTTTAATTCTGTAATCAAAATGGGAGCAAACCTGGCAGCTGAGCGAGCAAGAACTCTGATAGAGAGGTGACACATTTGTATAGCCACTGGCATCGGGGAGGGATTTGTATACAAAGACAGAGCTGTTTTCTGTCTGCATAGATCTCTGGGGAAAGGCTGTCCACTGGATATGGGGATATTTCTTTTAGTGCTATCTAGAATGTTGTATGTATAGTAAATAATATTTTACTGCTAAGTTATAAAAGGGAGGGTTGATATCTTGATGAGATGCTACTCTTTGTTTTTCTGTTGACATGCTGTTTAACATGTAAACCTCCCCAACTGCAACCACTTGCTTATAAAGAAGCACCAAGGCCTTTGCAATCCCTCCCAAGGCTTTCTATTCCATGAGAGATGTGACCTATTTGGAGAAGAATCTTCTTCAAATTCTCCTCCAATGTCTCCATCCAGTATAGTTAATTTTCCTTGGTAATGACTTTTCCTCGCCTTTTAGTCCATTCTCAAGGTCTGAAGGTAAGTAGGCGGCTAAGTGTGTATAGCAAGTGTACGCATGTAGGTTTCTTGACAGAAACTGCTGGGAGTGATTTTGGCTAATAATATTAATACCCAAACCACTTCTCTAGTATTAATTGTTATAAGATAAATGTAACATAATTTGAATTTTTCTCCTTTTGGCAGGGGGATGAGGGAAGCGGGAGATGGAGAGAGCATTGATAGTGAGACTGTTGCATTGGTGGGGAGAGTGTTCTTCTATGACTAAAACCCAACTAAAAACATGTTTGTTAATAATGGTGCTTAAATACAGATATAAAAAATAAGCTGAAATGTTCTTTTTTATGCAGATTGCCTCAAACATCATAACTCAGACCATTATTTGAACATTATAATTCATTGGAATGAAAATTTATTTGTTCATATTTTCCCCTCTAAAAGATATTTATTATGTTTGGAGTCTCTCTTTCTTAGTAAAATTGTTTTTCAGAATCCTATTGTTTCCACCATTGCATTATGAGTGTGATTCTGCCTTTCATTTTCCCCACCAGTGGCAATAATATCTGGGCCACTACAGATATTGGAAAATTTGGGTGTCAAATTGCTTCATGAAACATTTTTAAGGCTCTGATAGTCCTTATTTTGAAGCAATTGTGTGGAAAAGAAAAATTTATAGCTTTGAAGGACAATAAGGATAACTCAAGTTAAATGAAATAAGTCTCAAACTCACATGGAAAAAAAAGAAAACTTTTTTTTTAGGATAGAGCATTTATTGACTTTTCCTTCCAAATCTATCCTATATGCTTCTGGAAATGGGAACTTGTCTTTACTTTTGATAGCATTTTTCTTTGGTGCTTACATTTTTGTTTGTTTGTTTGTTTAATGAATTCACCATGATTTACAAAGTTGTTCTTAACAGAATTTCAGGAGTATAATGTCCCAGCATCAATTCCACCACCAGTGGGAATAACTTCCTTTTAGCAACATTTCTCCCACCCTAGAGAGGTCTCATTGACAGACAGGTTTTTAGGTTTCGTGGTTGTAGTTTGGGTCTCATGTTTATAGTGTTGATGGCTCTGTGGTTTAGTTATAAGTTATATACTTCTACATACAACTCTTTCTAGTGTGCCCAACTTCGCTGCTCCTGTTCATTTCTTCTTACTTTCCCCATTGAGTTCTTTTCTTCTGTCTTCTTTTCTATAATATATGGTCTAGGACAATCAAGATATACCCCTCTTGAATTTAAATACCCTTTTTTGTAGTTTGTTTTTGGTTTTGGGGGTGTTACACTCAGGGATTCCTTCTGGTTCTACAGTCAGGGAAACCCCCTGGTAGGCAAGGGACCAAATGGGGTTGTGGGAATTGCATCTAGGTTGACCAGGAATAAGGCAAATGTTCTACCAATAGTATTAGTGCTCAAGTCCCATCATATATATATATATTTAAATCAAAGTAGAATAGTTTTATTTTAAAAAATATGAGAAGAGAAAGAGAATGTATTTATGTGAGAGAGATAATGGGAGGAGGGCTGGAACTTCCAGCTCACTACAGGTGGGGGTGGGTTGGGAGGGAGGGAGATTTGGGACATTGGTGTTGGAAAGTTGCACTGGTGAAGGGGGAGTTAAAAAAGTTAAAAAAAGATCAAAAAAGAAAAGGAAAAATAAGGCCTCCCAATTCTTACCACAGGCTGTGTTCTTCACACTGACTGTATAGAAAGAGGAGGCACGGTAAATGCACCCCATATACACCTCAACCCAGACCCTTGCCTGGTCTGTATTGGGAATTTGGGAACAAAAAAAAGAATAAAAGCACATCCTTTTATGTTTTGAATTTCCTTGGCTTGTGACCACAAAATTCTAAATGGGTAGTTTCATGAGGATATAAATAGATTTTAGCACCTATTTATCTAACTAACTTAAGTTTGACATTAGTTAAATGCAATGTGAAGTATTAGCTAATTCTACCTTTCCCTATCTGTTTTTTAGTTCCTGTTACATATTAATGTAAGATCATATTTTACATTAACATGTTCTTAACAGTTCCAAAATTTATATGGCCTATGGAATGAAGATTGGATTATTGTTATTGTACATATATATTTAGTCATGATATATTATGGCTTATGAATCTTAAACAGGCTACATATATGAATGCAGTGTCTGTAACTGAACACCTTATTTTACGGGAATATTTTCATAGGAACTTAAAGAGACAAACTAGAGGAAAAGGCAATAATAAAAACAAAAATCTGTATGGGAGGATTGTAATTATAGTGGACATTAAATATCAATACTTAAAAATGTAAATATAAATCATTTTGGATAGTTTTAAATTCATATCTTAAATAATACATCAGCCCCTATATAATTTGTAGGATTTAATACTTGGAATTATTAATATGTTAGGCAATTGTTTTCTAATCTTATTTATATTTAAACTTTTCCTGTGTTGATACGTGCTATTAGAATATTTTTGAATTGGTTTTGTTTCTAGTTTTTGTTCTTGGGCCACATCTGACAATTCTCAGGTGTTACTCCTGGCTCTATTCTCAGGAATTATTTCTAGTGGTGTTCAAGAGATCAAATGGAATGCTGGGAATTGAACCTGGGTCATCCAGCTGCAAGGCAAAGCTTTACTGACTGTACTACAGCTCCAACCCCCAAATGCTTTCGAATTTGTTGAGGTGCAGTTTATTACTTTCTTTAAAGTTCAGCACTTCCTATTCATGACATTTGGGGAGCTCTCTATACATTCATTTACTATCAATGAACTTTAAATTTTCAATCTCTTTACATTTCTTTTATTTTACATTGACATTTATAGCTTCTTAATATTTCTTATTTAAGAATGGGGACTCTGGATTAGAGAGAGAACGGCAGATAAGGCACTTGGCTTACATGCAGCTAACCAAGTTTGTGTCACTAGCACCATATATGATTCCTGAGTACTTCTAGGAGTGATTCTGAGCTTGGAATCAAGTCTTGAGCACAATCATTTATGGACAAATTCCCCCCCAACACACACACACAAAGAAAACGAAATAAAAGGAAAGGAAAAAGAAGTGAGAGATATTAGCACCTTGGGTGGAGGAATGAAGGGATAGTAGCACTTTGGTGGCATATATGATACATAAATATAACTGTTAATATGAATAAGTCAAAATATATACATCAAAATGGAGGATTTGTTTTATTCTTTCTTTTACTTTAATTTTTAATAATAATATCTTTATTTAAGTACCCTGATTACAAACATGTTTGTAGTTTGGTTTCAGTCATAAAAAAGAATAGCCTGATACTCAAGTTCTGTGAAAAAGCAAGGTTCCCTACTCGTGACATCAGGCTGGGAATCTCTGCGAATCCACGCCTGCCTAGTGTGACCAACCACAAAGAACTGTGAGTTTGTCTTCTCTTTGTGTTTATCTTTCGTTTGCTGTCCTCCGAACTCGCGGGAGTGAGCCATCTTGGCTCAAAAAAAAAAGAACTCTCTCTCCCAGAGTTCATTCCAGGGCAGGAAAGCCCAGGAGCATGCCATTACAATGAAAACCGGCTATACTCAAGTTCTGTGAAAAAGCAAGGTTCCCTACTCGTGACATCAGGTTGGGAATCTCTCCGAATACACGCCTGCCTAGTGAGGCCAATTGCAAAGAACTGTGAGTCCTGTCTTCTCTTTGTGTTTATCTTTCGTTTGCTGTCCTTCGGACCGCATGGGAGTGAGCCATATTGGCTCAA